>JAWDJD010000003.1:226962647-227082647 GCA_035047305.1 Bradypodion pumilum | reverse complement strand
AAGCTATCCCTTAAGCAGTTTGGTGGGGAACAGCATTCACAGGGGTTCCATGCCTTAAACAACACAAACACCTTCGCGTTGTCTAACTCAACTAAGACTCTTGGAAAAGTGTGCAACGCGGTTTTGCTAGACGTCTGGTGAGAATTCGGTACAGGAATTTATGCAGAACAGCAGGAAGTTCCATGTTGAGAAATGATCGGCTGCCACCAAAGGGGGGGGGGGAGGGAGAGTGAAGAGGAGGTGGAGATCCTGAAAGGATTTAATTAAGCGTGTCAGGACTAATTACCTCTGGACAGTCCGAATTAGTTTTGCATAATCGCTCCGAGCCATATGAATTTACTTATGGTCTTGCAAACGCGCTGGATGAAAGACAAAAGGGTCACTTTAAATAGCCGAGCCGGGGGCAGAAAAGGCATCGTCTCGCACATATATATCCTTTTTTAAAATTCCCATGCTCCCCCACCCCAAGGAAACCGAAGCAGCAATCCTACCCACCCTGTAGCTAAGATTGGGTTCCAAGCATTGCTACGCTGAGAGAAGGCCTGGACTGTCACCCTTCTCTTTGGACCTCTTGCCTTCAGGGAGACCTAAAGAAACGTGGGAAAAGCAAATAAGGGGAAAGAGAGTGTTGGCTATTTTATAAGTGCGAGGAGGCGAAAAGGAAGAGGCCCGGTCCTGGAGGCAGGTAAACATGTGCGCAATATTGGGAAAGGCGATCTCCCCCGCCACGCCACCAACTTTGAACTTTTCTAATTTTCTTAAGCTCCTGTTTTAAGAAAACGACTTTAAAAATACTTTCTTCCTTTCTTTCCAAAGCCAGGAAATCAATTGGCCGAGATTATGAGCTCTGGATTCCTTAAATCCTACTCCCGAGTCAGCCTACCTAAAAGCCAAGGTCACGCACGTTTACTTCCAAATGTTCATGTACGAAGATCACCAACACATCCGGGAGTCACCTGATGGCAGGTAAACGACACAATCAAAGGTGCACAGAGTTATTGATTGGGGTGGTGGTGGTTAGAGACGTTGCACTAGAACCGATGGGACTTTTTAAGGCGCCCATCGACGTTTGCTCAGAAGGAGATCCCCCCCACCGCACCCCATACTCTATGAGGGTAGGATTTCAACCTGAAACTTAGTTTGTTGCCTTTGGGTCCACCTTCCCTGAACACCGAAAACAAGCAGATTCTGAAGTGACGGTGTCGACGTCTGTTTTTGCAATCAGAAGTTTCTCAAAGATGCCACAGCAGATTGCACGCGCATTTGAAGCAGGGCAAGCTTTTGAAAACCCGGGACTCTTTCATACCCCAGAGTTGCTAAAGCAACTTCATGCTCTGAAAATATTACCTGGGAAACCAACACAGACTCCCCTGCATATCCAGTGAACACGGGAAAAGTACTTCTTATCTTCCTTTCCTCTTTCCCAAATAGAACTATTTATTCGGAGTTTGTTTTTTAAAATCTTCTTTCCTATTCACGATTTCAAATGCGATAAATCAGGTTTTAGTTCTACCTTACAATGGCCTGATTTAGATTCCTTAGTCAATCTATTCAAAAGCGAAACAAAGACCGTCTTTGGAGGATACCTTACACTTCACCTGGCCTAGGCAGGTAAGGGCAATTGAGATTAAAATCTTATACGCAACTCAACAAGAAATAGAGGATTTTTTTTCTCTTTTCCCCTGCTTCAGGTTTTTATTTAAACTCTTTGTTCCAAAATGAACAGAGTGGTAAGTTGGGTTCTAAATATACAGATATAGTTTAGACGTCTAATTTTAAATTAGAACACACCAGCAAACTCATTTATACACTCGAATGTTAAAGCCAATACTTAAAAACTTTTTCTTCCAAAACCTTATATTACAAAAAGACAACCAATTTTTTTAAAACTAAATACAGGTTAGCCAACTTGATTCACAAACATTAATCCAGATATACACATTACAAAAGTAAAGAGAAATTGTAGTGATGGAAGAGAGTGTTTAAAAGTTCCCTCCCCCCTGCACTCCAAAATCATTCTCTGCAACTGAATGTGTATGGTTTCATAAGAATAAGGCTAATGATAAGAACAAAAAATATTTCTCCCGTCCCTACTCCCAGATGGGCGTGCAAACCACATGGAAGTACTCGAGGTTTTGTTGGGAGAAGGGGGTAGTAGAAAGAAAGTGGGAAATAAGCGTCTTCTCCTGTAACATACCGGTTTGGGACACAGCTCCATCATAATAAATATATAATTATCTCTCAGACAAGAAGTCTGGTTTCTTCTTTCTCTTCCTCTTCTGTTTTCAACTCTACATAAAATGGTGAGCCGGAAAAGGGGTCTCGCAATTTTTCGAAATTATGCCTCCAAAGGCGTGATTGTTTGGTTTTAATGACTCCCCCCCCGCCCCCGCCCCCGCCCCCCATCGATAGTTTGGACTCTGGCACACGAGGACTTGGAAAGAAGTCCCATTGATAAACAAGGAGACCTGTTACCAAGGCAGTGTGTGTGCCTGGGACGGCGGCCAAACCAAACGATTCAAAAAAACTGAGCGAAACCATCTCACACCTCAAGTTCCCACGACATTTACACATTTACACTCTTTCAGTGAGATTGGGGGGCGGGGTGTTCCGCCTCCCTTCCAAAATGAGAAACTTCCTAAAGATTTCCTGCGGGGGTGGCACAGTGGTTAAGAGGCTGAACTTGACGGCGGGAAGGCCGGTCGATTTGCAGTTCGAGACCCGAGTGCTGCGTGACGGAGTGAGCCCCCATCTCTGTCCCAGCTCCTGCCAAGGGTCGAAAGCAAGAAACTGCAAGTAGATAAATAGGGACCACTTCGGCGGGAAGGTAAACAGCGCTCCGCGTGTCTAGCCATGCCTGCCACATGACCACGGAAAAGTCTGTAGACGCAGACAGCATTGGCTCTTTGGGTTATGAGTACCGTACCCTAGAGCCGGATACGGCTGGTTTTCGAGCAAGGGCGATCTTTACCTTAAGATTTTCTGCACAAAGGGAGGATGTTTTAAAGGGTAAAATGAACCACGTTGCACCTTAATTCTCATTATCCGCGCAAGGGTATAGGAACTGGGACTGAACCAGGAACCGGGAAGGGGTTGGGGGAGTCGTCTGGTTCTTTGCAAGTCACGTCTATGAAAAAAATGCCATCCCATCATTCTTCTAGCCCAAGCCAACGTCTCAGATTCTGGGAGTCTGTGCTATGGATTAGACTTGGAGGAGGGGGAGGGGGAATCGAACAGACAACCCCAAGCGAGCCAGGGTACAAGAGTCCAGGTTGGCCGCTCCTGGCGAGGCTATTCGGAGGGGACCTCCGGGGACCCCAGTCTTCCTCCAGCAGATCCTTAGAAAGGAGTGGAAGGGGCGGCGAGGGGATCCGCCAAACCATCCCCGAAGTGCGGCGTCTCGGCCTGTCCGGGGAGGAGAAAGGCGGGCGAAGGAAGGCAACAGGTTGCAGACGCGGGAAGGGCGCCTGAGACCTCCTCGTCGTCGAGGAACCACCGTCGGAGCCACGGGGCAGGAGGCCGCCGCGCGGGGAGGGCTCCGTCCCAGGCAGCCCCCGACGGGACCATGCTCCCTCCGCCCCAGAGGGGTCCCAAGGGCCCGGCCGGGGGTCATAGGGCCGCTGCGTAGGCCGCCGCGGGGTAGGGGTCCAGCTGGGGCTTGCCCATCCCGGGCAGGAGGATGTAGGCCAGCGGCGGCTGGAGTCCCGTGCCGGGCCAGCCGCTGCAGTTGCACGGGATCATGTAGCCTGGGTTGCCCGGGGACGGATGCGAGTGAGTGTGGCCTCCGCTGGCGGCTGCGGCGGCGGCAGCGGCGGCGGCGGCGACGTGGAAGGCACCGCCCGCCGTCGGGTAAGCCAGCGAGGAGGCGGAGTAAGACAGGCCGGTGGAGGAGCCGCCGCCGCCGCCGCCGCCCCCTGAGCCGGAGCCGCCCGAGCCCGCCGCCGAGGAGGATGAGATCTCCGCTGCCATCTTGGAGCCCAGGTCGAGCAGCGAGTAGGCAGCTGCCGACGGCGGGAAGAAGACCCGGGCGGCGGCTGCGGCGGCTGCGGCGGCGGCTTTCTCCGGGTTGCTGAGCAGGGCTTCGTGGTGGCCGTGGAGGGCGCCGGCGGCCTTGAGAGCCTGGTGGTGGTGGTGATGGTGGGGGGGACCCAGGTGGTGGTGGTGGTGGGCGTGGAGGTGGTGTTCGGCGGTCACGTCGGGGCTCAGGCCGTAGGGCACGACCGGGAAGGCGAACTTGTCCTTCTTCAGGAGGGTCTTAGGCTTGCGGCGCGGGCGGTACTTGTAGTCCGGGTGCTCCTTCATGTGCATGGCCCGCAGCCGCTTGGCCTCGTCGATGAAGGGCCGCTTCTCTGCCTCGCTCAGCAGCTTCCACTCGGCGCCCAGGCGCTTGGAGATCTCCGAGTTGTGCATCTTGGGGTTCTCCTGGGCCATCTTGCGCCGCTGCGCCCGCGACCACACCATGAAGGCGTTCATCGGCCGCTTGACGTGGTCCACCGGCTTGGCCATGCCGGCGGCGGCGGCGGCGGCGGCAGCGGCGGCGGCCAGCCCGTCGCTGCGAGCCACCCGCAGGAAATCAATGGTGGCTCCTCCGTTCCGGGTCGCCCCTCCACACACGCGACACACACTAACACACACACACCAACACACACAGCCGGCGAGGTCCCAGCTCGGCAGCGCTTTCTTCTGTGCCTGGGAGCGCTCCGACGGCACGGCCAAAGTCGAGAAGACCCTCCTCCTCGCCCTTGGGCCCTCGGGCGCCTCAACTCGGGGGTGGGCAGCGCGCGGAGGCGAGGGCTCGGCGGAGCGACTGAGTCCGGCCCGCGGCTCCTCTCGACGGGAACCGGGGCATTTCACAGGCGACGGACGAGGAGGTGGTGGTGGTGGTGTGTGTGTTGGGGGTGAGGAGGGGAGAGAGAGAGAGAGAGAGCTCAAGCGTTCCCGGCAATGACAGGCGGCCCAGCGGGGTGGGGGAATCCGAGAAACGTTAGCTCCGGCGAAACAAACGGGAATCAAAACAAAAAAAAAAGCCACTCCGGAGTCGATCCGGATTGTCCGGCGGGTGGTGGTGGTCCGTAGGGGGGTGGGGGTGGAGTTCCTTCCGGCTCTTTTGCCCGGGAAAACTTTCCTCCTACGTGGTGGAGACGAAGCCACGGTCTTCCTCGCCGGCCATCCCTCCTAACCGGTCCTTTCCTGGCACCCGGAGAGGAACCGTCTTTTTTTCCTTCTCCCGATCCTAGCCTGGATCCCCCCCCCCCACCGGACGCAGCGGCTCAGCTTGCTTGCCTGCTTGCCAGGGGCCTCCACCGGTAAGGGGTGGGGGAGAGAAACCAACCACCAATGGCCTTCAGACGGACGACGTGGTCCCTCGGCTGGCTCCGCTGGCGTGCCGGATGCTCTCCCGCCTTGCCCTTGGAGCGGGGGACGCTCTTGGGGGATCGGCTGCGACCCCAAACTTGCGGCAACTTTTCCGTCCTCCCCCGGGTAGCGGGGAGGGGGCCCAAAGGTGGCTTGACGGAGGGAGGATCCGGATCGGAAGAAAACTTTTCACTCGGCGGGACGCGAACCTTCGACGGCGGACGCCTCTCGCGCTAGTCAGTGGAGAGGCAGGTGGATCGACTTCCGCCCTGGGCCGACCCTCTTCCTCCTCCTCTCTCCGAAAGGCAGGCGCTGCTACTCCCTGTGCGCTCGCCAAGGCATTAGACGTGACTATATGGTGGCGCAGGGCCGGTGTGTACGGCTTGGGGCAGGGGCGGGGCCGCCCAGGCGAGTGGAGGGGGCGGGGCCACTTTTGGCCGCTCCCCCTCGTCTTGGGGCCCATTGATTAAAGTTCGCGCATTTCCGCCTCCCATTCACTCCTCGACGGGGTGGGCGGGGACTGAGGGGCGGTCCCCAGGAGGCGCGCATGCGCAGTCAAGACACCTTCAGCCCCGTTAGGAAACCCGAGGAGAGCCCAGTTCTGAGACGCCGTCGGGTCGGCGCTTCGGAAGGCGGCGGCGTCTGACCGAGGGCGAGGACGGAAAGGAGGAAAGGCGGCAGGAAAGGCTGCCCTGCGTGGCTGGGGGGAAGCAAAGCCGGTCTAGTGGGGGCACGAAACTTTCTCCCACCCAAAATGGAGGGTGTGTGTGTGTGTAGGGGCGGCCAGGGACGGGAGCCCTTCATTTCCCCAGGGTCCCAATACTCTGCGGTGGCTTAGTGGCTACGACGCTGAACTTGACGACTGGAAGGTCGGCAAGGTCAGCAGTTCGAGACCCGAGTGCTGCACGACGGAGTGCACTTCTGCCCTTCGTCTCAGCTCCTGCCAACCTAGCAAGACATTGCAAGCAGATGAACAGGGGAGGTTAAAAAAAAAAAAAACAGCGTCCCGTGTGCGCTGCGGTGTCTAGGCAAAGCCTGTCCCACAACCACGGAACCATCTTGAGAACTCAGACAGCGCTGGCTCTTTGGCTACAATCGGAGATAAGCACCGAACTCCGGGGTCGGACACAACTGGATTTCGAGAGTAAGGGAGACCTTTAGTAAAGGTAAAGGTTTCCCTTGCCCGAAAGTCAGTTGTATCCAACTCTAGGGTTCAGTGCTCATCTGTTTCAAAGCCGAAGAGCTAGCGCTGTCTGCTTCTGCAGACGTTTCCGTGGTCATGTGGCAGGCATAACTAGATGCCGGGGCGCACGGAGCGCTGTTTACCATCCCACTGAAGTGGTCCCTAGTTAGGGGGCACGCCGAATCGAGGGGTCCATTTCTACACCCACCTGCTTTCCCGTCGCTCCCCTCTTAAGTTTCTGGAGAACTTTTTGCACCGGATTAGGTGGCCGTTGACATGAGAGGAGGCGAAAGGGAAGCCACGGTGCTTCGTACCCGGTTACTTTTGCAGTTCTTTGAGGTCCAAACACGGGTTTGTCTTCTTTTTCTTCCCTTCCCCATCCCAGATTCTTTTTCTCCCTTGTCTAGGCCAGACCTGAAACTGCCAAAATGAAAGGCACCTTTTGGTGAGTTCATTCCGTAGTTCCTTTCGCCAGACCTCGCCGTGGGAAATACCAGCCGGCACAACAAGGTGGCCTGATTGTGGTTCAAAAATAACACAATCTTCGAGGAGGCTCTTTCTGTGTGCTCGAAAGCCAGTCGTATCCGACTCTAAGGATCAGTGCTCATCTCTGTTTCAAAGCCGAAGAGCCAGCGCTGTCTGCTTCTGCAGACCTTTCCCGTGGTCATGTGGCAGGCATGACTAGACGCCGGAGCGCATGGAAAGCTGTTTACCTTCCCACCGAAGTGGTCCCTATTTATCTACAGTACTTGCAATCTCTTGCTTTCAAACTGCTAGGTTGGCAGGAGCTGATCCCCTGAAGCTCGACGCAGTTCAGCCCGAAGCACTTACATACGCGCCCACACATGCTCCTCAAGTTACACCTCGGCAGGTATGAACCAGGCTGTGGCAAAGAGGTGACCTTAAGCCCAGTTACTTGAATGGGTGGGCGAGAAACGAAGCATGGCATTTGGACTTCCAAAAGCGTATGCTTACGATCGAAGAGGCTACAGCAGAAGTCCTATACACACTTCCCTCGGAGTAAGTCCGCAACTTCGCTTCCTTCGAGGAAGAGGTGCACAGGGATTTCTGCTTTAAATCGGTTTTACTACGGGACATCTTCCAGGCCCCAACGCCAAATAAAACACGCCGGTTTCAACGCATGAAATCGTACTCTCTGATACGATTTCAAACAAGTTAGCCTGGCTTCCACCTGGCTGCCAGTCGCGGCATCATCTTCTATCTAGCCTTTGGTTTCTTAATCAAACTTTCCCAAAAAGTAACGCTGCGATAAGGAGCCACCCGGCTCTAGATCCCCTTTCACACAGTCTGGAGTTCAACCGACTCACATCGCTCTGAAGTGAACGCGACTTCACTTAAACCGGCTCTAAGCCAGGCTCAAGTCAAGATAGGTCAGTTCAAAGTGGTTCAACCATCTCGTTCAGGCGTTGGGCTTGAATTCAAGGACTCAGTAGAGACTTGGGTAGGGATGTGACTGTGCCTTATCACACTCATCCTCCTCGCACAGATACCCCTCAACAGAGGGAAACCCCCCCCCCCCAACTCGCGTTGATCGTTGCAATATAGAGATGAAGGGACCCCAACTCATCCACATAACTTCTTCAAAATACATTAATCCTTTGGGATTCCACGCATTATTATTTAAAACCTCGGTCCATCTCACGTTGTTGATCTTTACCTACACATTGCGTGAGTGGAACAGAGACAGAAGTTACAACTAGCTAGTTAAAAACTTAAAATACCGACAAGGTTGGGCCAACATAGAACGGAAAATAAAGAGAGCAGCAGGTTTTTACACACACACACACACACACACACACACAGGTGAAACTCGGAAAATTAGAATATCGTGCAAATATTCATTCAGTTCAGTAATGCAACTTAAAAGGTGAAACAAATATATGAGATAGACTCATTACATGCAAAGCGAGATGATAGTTCAAGCCTTACTTTGTTATAATATTGATGCTTATGGCTTACAGTTTATGAAAACCCCAACCCCCCAATCTCATGTACCCCATAATCATCACATAATCTCATGTACGCTGTACGCCATTATCATCACAATTATAACGAATTAAGGCATGACATCTCTCGCTTTGCATGTAGTGAGTCTATCTCATATATTTGTTTCACCTTTTAAGTGAAATGAATGGACATTTGCATGATATTCAAATTTCCCGAGTTTCACTTGTACAATTTCTATGATCCCTCATCAGATGATGCTGCGTTCTTTCTCTCATCCCCCCCCCCACACACACACTCACACACAACCATATACACACCAGAAGACGCCAAGGATTTGTGTCAGGGCGTTTCTTTCTGGGAGTCGAACTACAAAGCAGTGTCAAAAGTGAAACACCAGGGTGAGGTGGTGATGGTGGTGGGAGTGATGCCCTTTTTCTAGGACAAACGACAGCGATCCATCTGGACCCTGACCCTCCTGGTTGGTAAACTTTTCCCCGCTGGGCAAAGGCAGGACTACAGACCTACACCTTGGATTCCCAGGGGCCGATCTCGGTATTGTCAATGTCTTAAAGAGACCACCGAGGAGACCTTTGCTAATATTGCGTGTCGTCTTAAATCGATTCGGACTCCCAGGGAATTCTCGGGCTGCTTAGATCTGAGGTTAAAGAGGAGGGGGTAGACTTTTTTTTTTTGAACCCACTCCTGGAGATCTCCCGCATGTAATCTTCCGAGTCATTATTGTCACAAAGAGAAGGGTCTTTTTTTCTACATTCTCTCTCTCTCTTTTTTTTCTTTCTTTCTCTCTCTCTCTCTTTCTTTCCTTCCTTCCCTTCCCTTCCCTTTCTTTCCTTCCTTCCTTTCTTTCCTCCCTTCCCTTCCTTCCTTCCTTTTCTTTCTTTCTTTCCTTCCTTCCTTTCTTTCCTCCCTTCCCTTCCTCCCTCCCTCCCTCCCTTTCTTTCTCTCCCCCAAACCTGCGCATCTAGTTTGTATCTCTCTGTCTTCCGGGGGGGGCACCCTCCTCCAGCCCCCCCCCGCCCCCTCATGCCCAGAAGACGAAGGGTCGACTAATCCCCTCGCCCCAAGAGAGCTGGCCTGGAAAGGACCAGCATATGGCCAAATGCTAAACCCTTCAAGAGTCAAGAAAAGACCGACGATTAACACCCCCTTCCCGTGGCCGCGGAATGAATGGACGTGTCAGATTGATTAATGCGGACACCAGAGGAGCGATTCCGCTTGTGTCATTCGCTTCGGTTTAGTTTACGAGAATAATAATAATTTTTAAAAAAAAAATAACGGGGAAAGGGAAACGGCGGCTGGGAGGAGGAGAAGGTGGTAGACGTCCCTTTACGTTGTAAAACCAATTGCCATCGACACTGGGATTGGAGCCTGCGTTCATATTTGAGGAAATGGGGCAAATTTCGAAAGGGGACATCCATCCATTCATCCATCCGTCCCAGAACTCCTTTAAAAAGTGAGATTTTTGCTAGACGGAGTACACTTTATTTTAAAAAATAAAACAATAAATAACGCATAATGGTAACTATGCTTCTCCTCAAATAAGTTCTTCTCGGTTCAGTGAGACGGAACCTCTGGGACTTTGTCAGACTCTGTAGAGGTCGAAGGACTCCTAGAGATCACTAGGATTTGAATTAATCCTGCCCTGCTTGACAACCATCGCGTTTACTCTACGCTAGATTCAACCCACTGTATTTAGGTCCACAGCCTT
This sequence comes from Bradypodion pumilum, assembly GCA_035047305.1. Classification (NCBI taxonomy): domain Eukaryota; kingdom Metazoa; phylum Chordata; class Lepidosauria; order Squamata; family Chamaeleonidae; genus Bradypodion; species Bradypodion pumilum. The sequence goes on along the minus strand of JAWDJD010000003.1, from coordinate 227,072,415 downwards.
ATTTGGTTATTTATTTTAAAAACGCACATTCCTTTTCACAAGCAACGTGAAGAATTATTATCTATGATTGCTGTTAAAGCTACTACAAGTTACCTTGCTGTGAAAGATAAGCAATAATTGTCCCAAAGGCGTGCAAGAAGTGTTATTATTATTGTTGTTTTCACTTATATTCCTCCCCCAAGTGTTAAGCACTCTTGGGTAAGCACTTATCTGACAGCAAAAAAAGAACAGAGCCTACTTTTGTTTGTAAGTGTGTGTCTGAACACACACAAACAAACAAACAAACAGAGAGAGAGAGAGAGAGAGAGAGAGAGAGAGAGAGAGAGAGAGAGAGAGAGAGAGAGAGAGAGAGAGAGAGAGAGAGAGAGAGTTGCCCAGAAGAAGATTCATAGTGCAATCGTATTATATGTTTGCATAGAGTTAAAATTAAGGAAGGATATATTCCTCCTTTACTGGCTTACACTATGATCCTTCTAACCATGCTTATAATGAATTCAGCTCTAGTAGGCTTAATTTCCCTTAAAGTGTATACAGGACTGTAGCTTTTTAGTCAGCAGTATTCTTTCCTACCATCTTCCTTACAAACTGTGAAATCTTTCTTATAACCAATCAAAATGAAAAGTACAAGGCGATTGCACTGTTCACTAACTAGTTTTAAAAGGACAGCAATACCATTAATTGAGCTGAGAAGATTGGATTGTAAATTCTCCTTCTCTTGTATTATTTATTTATAATTCTATCACAAACTCTTCTATATTTAGCTGAAAGGTATAGTTTTAAAAAAACACCCCACAACCTTGTCACTGGTGATAATTTCACAATTTCTTCTCCTATCTGGAAGGTTTTGTCCTAATTCCGTCATATAGGTTGGATCAGTGGTGTGCTCCAATTTTTTTTACTAACACACTGTGGACATGGTATGGTGGGCGGGGGCAGCCAGAATTTCTGCTACTGGTTCTGGCGAACTGGTGCGAACCTGCTGATGCCCACCACTGGGTTGGATGTGTAATTGAGTGGAGAGCAGAGGAAGTCTTTTGCAAGATCTTAGAGGCATGCTGTATGACTCCTTTACTTTTCACCATTGCTGCTGCAGATTTCCTGGAGACAGAGTCATTTAATAACTGGGGTCATTTATCATCAAGGCCATTTAATCTGATCCTCTTTATAGCTAACATCAGTTTTATTATCTCTAGCAGTTATTGAATTATCCCCATCAGGTTTCATTGTATTCAGGCAGGCATTACATTTGGGTTTCTGAATTACAAAGCAACTGAAGGTTGTCCTAAAGCTGACTAGTGCAGTGGCTGTCACCCTCACTTTGAAAGAGCGGACTGGTTTTTGTTATCAGCTGTTATTCTAATTAATATGAAAGGCTGGGCAAGGAATTCACACATTCATTTCCCCCCAGCCATGCAACATACTTCAGTGGAGAAAGATGCAGCCTGAAGGCTTATTCTGCAGTCAGAGAAGCTTAAGCCGTGGACAGGAATAAATTTTAACATTACAATCCAAAGTATGTCTTCTCAAAGGTAAGTCCTAAATCGCTGGGTGTAGGATGCAATCTAAATACCTGGCACTTCTAACTCCTACTCACTGCCATCTCAATTCTATCTCTCTCATCTTTAAATCCTTCTTCAACTCAAATCTTGTCTGCAACATCTGTAGTGCTTATGATCTAAATTCACCTGATAATCCCAAGGACAGAAAATCCACTGAATCAGTTGTTCAGTGGTGAGTCAATTCTTTCATAAATTCTATAGATTTAACAGCTAGTTGGATTCAGAGCCAGGAGTCTTTACCCTTTGTAAAATAAATGTGTACAAGATAATTTTCTCAGCCTTCCATTGTTACACTTTCTTATTAACTTCTCCTGTAATTTGAATTTTGCCTGATTCCACCCTGCAAAAACTTGAACATTCCCGATATTTCTCTCAACTATTTATACTGCTTCAAAGACGACATTAGAAGCTACTCCAGATCAATGTATGGGTTTTAAAGGTTTTTTTAAAGGGTGTTAGGGATGTTTTATGAATGTTTTTAAATGCTTTACAGTTCTTAGTATTCGATTATATTGTGTGGAGATGGGTCTTTGACCAGTGTGAGCCGCCTTGGGTCATGAGTGCTCTGCCATTGCCACTTTTCCAAGTTCTTCAAAAGTAGGAAACAAGTAAAAGTCAGAAAAAAGTCACACGTGCAGGTGCAGTTAAGGCCTGGGGTCTCTTCTGTACATTTACAATGGGGAAGCCCAGAACCTCAGCCTGAAGCACTAGCCCTTAAACCTGAAAGGTCCAGGTTAATAATAATGCTGAAGACTACAAATATAAGGATCACTACCAAATGAGGGCTCAGAATTGTATAATTATTCAAAGCTTTCCCAATAGAAAATAGCAGTTGGTTGCTCTAAAGTTCTCTGCACCATAGATGCTAGCAGGGCATAATTCTTTTGCACACCTATCAGCTGTGGAGCAGTTAAAATTCCCTACAGTAAGAGATAAAAAAAAGAATATTTCCAAATTCTGCTCAAGAAATACTGGATTCTTAGAAATAATTAAATAGGCCTTTCCTTTAATAACAGGTGTGCTTCTATAGTCTATTACAATGGTTTCATAACACTTGGGACACACTTTTTTTTAGGGAACTTGGAGATGATGCAATCGGATGCATGCAATGTCTCCCTTAGAAGAAGTCAGTGGAACTTCACTGATCCACTATATGCCAGTGGAAGGTACCATTACAGTCCCCTCATCCTCATATGCACTGGGCATCAGGGCCACCATCAGGGCAGTGCTACTAGTACTGCCGTATAGGGCCCGTAGCTGACAGGGGCCCTGCCACTGTCTGCCATAACTGTGACATTACAGTGAGACATTACTTTCTCTGTGTGGGCCCCCCCAATAGGATTGCTCAGTATGGGGCCCATAAATTTCTGATGGCGGCCCTGCTGGGCTTATAGGAACTTGGGAAATGCTGTTGCTTTGGTTTTTCATTTCTCTATGTATGACCTAGGTAGGAATGACACTAGAGACATCTTGTCTTCTTCCTTTTCCAATACCTGTGTGGAGCTTCAATCAAGAAAGGAGATCCACCCACAATAGCAATGGGCTCTCTGTATGTGACTATATACAAAGATCTCTGCATCTTGAATTATGGCCATTAGGGCTGGCCCTTCTATTAGGCAGAGTGAGGCAGCAGCCATGAAAATTATTGTTAATTTGTCTAATATTGTGGCTTTATTTTATCATTTGTGAAGGTAAGAAGGTGTTTGTGGGGATTTTCCAGAGCATGGGACATTAAGGTTGCAAGTTAATTTGTTGATATTGAATGGTAGAAACAGAAGGATCAGTTTGTTTTTATTAATTTTGGGAGATAAAGTTGTTAGTTCATAGAGTTCATGTTAATGAATTTGTCACTTTCCTACTTAAGAAATTTACAAAGAATGACATGTGGGTTGACACTGTTGCCTTTTAATGGCACATTTGGTATTGGCTCCCCCAAAAGTCCGCTTTAAGTTAAAAGAGCACAGTTTATTTTCCCAAGCAATAAATACCTAAGCATCTGTTTGGAAAACAGTCATGACAATTTCTTTGTATTTTGGGGGAGGAACACTGGGGAAGCTGGCGAGTGAAACAACACACACACCGGGAGCGCAAGTTCGCCACAGCCGGACACAGCGCCTCACAGGAAAAACAACAACAAAAACAGGGGGGGTCAAGGGGAAAAAAGGCACTGGCCACCCCTTGAAAGTGAACCCATTCCCAGGTAAGCAAAGCCATCGGACGGCGCTCCGTCCGCTGACTTTACTTACAGCAAAAGGGTTTTGCTTTCAGCGAGGCCAAGCCGCGGGAACCAAAGCCCTCCTCCCCAATGGTGCCTGAAGCTCCCGATCAGAGTTTCCCCTTTATCACTGGGTGGGGGGGGGGTTGCACTCCCCCTCTTTACTGGCTCTCCTGGGATTGGGAGGGTTGGGGGGACAAAAGGGATCTGTCTCCCCAACCCTCCTGACCCCAGGGGACCTGGCAGAGAGGGGATTCCCCTCCACACACACACACACCATATTAAAGAGAAGAAACCAAGCGGTTACTTCTCTTTAAAAATTGAGTTTTTTTGGGGGGAATCCCCCTCTCCGATGCCTCTCCTGGGTCCGGAAGGGTTGGGCAGACAAACCCCTTTTGTCCCCCCAACCCTCCCAAACCCAAGGAAGCCAGCAGAGAGGGGGATCACAACCCCCCCACTGATATTAAAGGGGAAACCCCAATTGAGATTTCCCTTTTAATTTCAGAGGGTGGACTGGATTCGATCCCCTCTCCTGGGTCCCATGAGTCTGGAAGATTTTTTTGGGGGGGGAAAGGGGTCTGCCCCCCCAACCCTTCCAGAGCCAGGGGACACGACAGAGAGGGGATCCCCCCGTAGGACACCAAAAAACAAAAACAAAAAAACCAATCAAAAACATCCAAAGATACACAAAAACAACCAAAAATAACACCAAAAAACAATACAAAGTAAACAAAAACAAAAAATTCAAAACACACACAGCACTCAGCCAATCACCACAAAATCCACCCCCCAAAAAATAATAATAAAGAAAAACAGCCAACTCACCACCACACAACCTCATTCCACGACCACCGGAAAAGAAATGAATAAAGAAAGAGACTACTTACTGGAAGAAGCTCCACCCAGAGGCCACGAGAGAAAAAACAATCAAAATACAAGAAAAGCCCTACCAGCCCCACCTGCTGGCCACAATAGTAAAAACAATTCAAAAAGACACAACAGCCCCCAAGAGTAAAAACAAGTCAAAAACATAACACAAAATCACAATTTTACACAAATCACAAACATGTCAATAAAATAAAATAAAAACTATTCAAAAATCCTGTGCTGAATTTTAACTCAAATACCAACCAAAAACATCTAAACACAGTTTAAAAACATTTATTGTAAAAAACATGTACTTTCACATTTTTAAAATTATTACCTATGGTGCAACTATTAAAAAAATACATACTAAAACATTATTTGGTTAAATAAATATTTTTTAAAAAGTATATCATCCTTTGTTCTTTTTTTAATCCACAAAACCAAAACACCAAACAAAACTGATCACAGTTTATAACAGCCCACCCAAAAAAGTGTGTATAAATAAATTTTTTAATTATAGACTAACCTCTTCTTTACAAACATTAACAACAACCCCCCCCCTTCCAACACCATTTAAAACAGCCCGGCAACGCCAGGCAACCTCTGCTAGTATAATATAATATCCTGCCATCAAGTCAGTTCTAACCCGTTCATGGTTTTCTAGGTAGTTAGTGTCAAGAGACAATGGGATGTGGTGTTTTCTGGAAGATTTGGGCTTTGTAGTCGGTGCAAGAGAAACTAGGATAGACTCTACTAGTAATTCAGGGAGAAAAACCTGCATACTTATCAGTGTGAGTGAGGCCTCCAAGACCAGGCTGGCTCATTCATTGATACTTCACTAATTAGGAGATTTCATCTGTGAAGGGAGGGAAGTAGGAATAGCTTTTATCTTTATATATAGGCATGGACACTGTATTAAAATAATTACTTAAAGGGACAATACTTTATTATATAGTAAGCAGACAGATTTTCATCCACCTCACTAGCTTCTCAGCCTGAACTACTGATTAATATTTTTTTCCAGATCCTAGATTGGAATGAGCCAAATCTGACCCTCACCTCAGAACTCTTCAATTAGATGCCAGTTAGCATATCAAAAACCTTTAACAATGAGAGGAAAACTGCCTGGTTTGTGGCTTCTTTGGCAGAAGGGTAGTGATCATTAACTATCATTAACCTGGTTAAGTTTACATTGAAAATGTTAAATAGCTGCCATCAGGCAAAAATTAACAAATTACATTTTAAAGAGTTATAATTAACACTTTGTTTAAAAGCAGTGGGATATGTGAATTATGTACCAAATTAACTTCAGGCACTATGCATTTTGACTGTCAGAGAGGTGGTGAGGATATACTACTTACCTTGTTGACTCAGGTGCCAGCATCACTTGACCTGGCTGTTATGATTCTAATGAACAAGGAGGTCCCAGAAGTTAGCATAAAGAACAATGCCCAAGTAGGGTATATATCTGATTAGCTGGCGCTCTGGGGGCGGCTCACTCAAAGTTAGAGAGTTAACATTTGTTTAGTATTCCACCACATTCCTTTTCTAAGCTGTTGCTCTCTTTTTCTGGCACAGCAATAGCGCTGTTATTTTTTTGTTACCACTCTCAATGATCCCACTGTGTATAGCCCATGCAGATGGCTAATTTGCACCTGAGTGAATCTGTGGACAGTGTTACCTGAAGTGACAATCCTGTGATGTATCTTGTTGATTGTGACATTAAAGAAGACAAGAGAGAAACCCATCTGCTTTCATCTTTAAATATATATATTTCCCCAACTAATGCAGTGTGATTCTAGATATAAAATAACATATATTGCCAGGCTGATGCATTATAGTACAGTATTGCTATGTCAGATTATTTAACAAAGAGAAGGAGTTGTCACACTGCCCTACATGGCTGTGGCTGCTGCTTCCTTATACACAAGTAAACCAGGTAGATTCAATTATGAATAATCTGGATAATCTTTAGTTCTGGAAAAAGCAGCCTCCTAGTCTCCATTGTATGCAGATGTGCCCCCCCCACACACACAATAAACCAGACACGCACTACTTGTCTGTCTGATTTGTAGGTGTATCCCCAGCCAGTGCCTGACTGAGAAGTTGAGACAAATAATACTCTCCATAATGCATTGCATTGAAGTCAAAGGGAAATGTTGCAATGATTATGTGTGTGGTAGTAGAGGCGTCAGACATACAATTCCATTTTGATCCCAATGTTCTATATGTTTCTAAGTTGTGAATCATGTCATCATTTGCATAATCTCTTTTAAATTTGCTGGATCATTACATCTTTGTAGTGAACTGTACCTGCTTATACTGTTTTTTGTGGGAAAGTTTTGAGGAATGTAGTTATATTAGAGATGTATGGTGATATTGTGGTCCTGAAACCTGAATTATATTTCTGATGCCTCTCTCTCTTTCTCATACACATCATATAGAGAAAGCTCCAAGAGAAGAAGATATGAACATATTTTTTTAAAAAAAACCTTTAACTTTACTTCACTACTTTTCCTCTCACAAAAAGAAACAGGATACCAACCCTGTGAGTTATGCAGTGGTTGAAGGGGGTGAGTCCATGAATAATAACTGCAAAAAAAAGTGGAGGAGAATTTCAATTAATGAACAGGAGACAAAGTGGAACAAATGGAAGATACGTCTGATCTCTTGGCTCAGGCAAATAAGCATCTGCAATGTGAACAGTAGAAAACCTTGAATGATCCACAATTAAAGATAAAATTGACCCCAGTAAATATCAGTCTGGACATGGTCTACATTTAGAAAGGGAAGAGAAAGCTGAACAAAGTTTGAGAAACACTCCTTGCAATTATTATGAGTTTTTTTTTAAAAAAACCAAAAAACAAACAAACCACCAAGTAGTTCCTAGCAAGTATTGGGTAGATTTTGATGTTGCCTTTTCCTATTATATTTTGCAATTAAATATGGATCATATGCCAAAGTGTGCTTTTAAATCCTGCCAAGAGTCTTGCCCCACCACTGAAACTGCTCTTCCTGCTGATATCTGAACTGGTGGTTTTCTTCTTCTTTTAAGGTGCTGACAAAGCTGTCACTGATATCAGAGGATTTTTAGGATTGCTATCATAGATCATGTTTCCAAGCCACTTGCCATTTTTCATGGTTCCTGCCACCTAGACAACATGTTCTCTTGCCTTTCTGTGATTTTCCACTGACTTCAGCAGAACCCGATTCCTGTTGTGCTCTAACTTTACTTCATGCTCTTACTTCATGCTCTTACTTTAGACCCTTGAAAATTATTAATTAGAAGTTGATGGATTTTTAATGAATTCAGCTGCTTTGATGCTAGGTTAACATGCCTTTTATGTGTTGATTCTCATGCTGATGCAATGGTATCGATATAATTAAGGGGAATAATGAGAAAGTCATCTTGTGCAAGGCAGCCAATTTGCATTTGAAGTACTGTACATGATGCAACCCAAATCTAAGCCCATCATTTTGTTTCTAAGTCACCTAATGAATAGATCATTACCATGTCAAAGATGGAAAATATTAATAATCTCTGTCTGGAAATTGCAACAGTTTATTAGAGTAAGTTGTTTCACAGAAGTGGTAAGCACATGAGCTACTTCTGAAACGGCAGCAAGTTCTTAGGAACTAGTTGCATTTGGCTTGGAGCTGAAAACATTTTCCTCTCATTTACAACCAAGTCTATTTCACGTCTCAGTGAGGCATATTTGACTGGCACCATCCCCTCCCCTGTTGTCCTTGGGCATAGTTTAAAGAGATCAGTTTTATTATATTTATTATCACCAGCAACACTCCTGAGCAAGCAAAAACCACAGCCCAATTTAATTTTGGCAATTTGAATGTAATGATAAGTTGGCGAGTGCTGGAGAATTTTTTTCCCCAACAGCATCAACAAAAAAGTATTAGCAGAGAATGGTGGTTTTCCTGATAGCAATCTGCACCTAATCTTTCTTGCTAACTGAAAAGATGACTCACTTGCTCAATAGGCCTATCACTGTGTGCGAGTTCAAGAGGTACTTTGTGTTTCTGCTCCTTTGTTTATGCATGAAAGCCTTTCCATACACTCCCTTCAAAGTTGACATTTTTCTTTGTGCAGTTCTCGCCACCAATTCCGTAGTGCTTTCACTTGTCAAAAGTTGCCAGGCCCTTAAACACACTTGCAAAACTGCATTCCTCATTGGTATCATTCTCTGTCTTTCTCCTCCAAGTTTTGCGAGTGCCACAAGTTTGCTTCGGCGACATTAGCTCTGATTTAATGGGGATTCCTGAATTGGAACAGAACTCATTCAAGAGGAGCTCAAGCCATCACACAGGGCCAGCCTTGCTGTCAGACAGAGCAAGACAATGGCTACAGGCAGGAAATGCTGAGAAGGGACAGTAGCCACCCAGAAGCTGATCATTCTAACCCCCAAAGCTGTTCCTTCTTTTTTTGGAGGGCTGCACTGTGCTCAACTGAGAAACTATCCTGTATCCTAAACTAATATGTTGCCCTTTGGAGTTGAAAAAGGATCTACAGTATTCCTATTGCCAACTGAAGTGGGTTTGAGCTGCACAGACAGGCACATGTGAATGGGCACACTCCAGATCATGGTTATGGACAGCATATCAGTTCACCCTCGGACACAATAATTTTTAGTGGAGTCTTGCCTCATACATTTTGCAAGCAGGTATCCAACGAGACTGGGCCACATGTGTATCGATGCTCATCATGCAATACCTGCAGCATCCAGTGGTAACCTCCATGACAACTACACAGTGATCCATTCATACATTCCAGTGTCCCTCACTAGAATGGCTGAAGGTCGGAAGGGAAAACATGGCTTTGGGCTGATGTAACCTCCATACCAAGCCACTTGATACCATGGATGAAATGGAGTGTAACCATGCATCTTGACACTATTGTCCCGCCCTCATGGTGAATCCCTAGCTTTGTTGCCATGGCAACTGGGAGGTCCACAAGGACAGGTGGTACTCTGGGTAGACCTGAGGAAGAAGGTGAAATGCCCATGGAAGCTGCATATAACAGGTGGGCAGCTGGCAGCCAGAGATTATTGTTATGGCCAGGATCCTACTGTGTCAAACCACTTATATAACACAAACATTGCCCATGCAGTTGAACATTTTTGCTATCTCTGCAATCAGTCATCCAGGAATCCACTGCACAAACCAAAGATGCATTTGCTTAGTGTTGATTGCTGTATTTGCAACACCAAGCAGGAGCAATTTCATATTCCTACACTAGCAGGGTTTTTAATTGTATTGGAATTCAAGAAGATGGTGCTTGTATTTCTAAAAGAACTGCTGGGGCAAAGGGTAAGAAAGACAGGTGACAAAAAGTCTGCTTCTCTCCCCTGTGTATTTGCATTTTACACATTTTTTCCCAAAGTCCAACAACTGCCAGTGATGAAATGAAGAGAAATCAAGTGATAGCCATCCATGTGTAAACACACCAAGAGGTAGCATTTACAGGACTTAACTCAAATTGTCTGCTGCTTCTTCGACTCTTATAAGCACACTGAGGCAAATTTTTTAAATTTTTTTTGAATCTGCTATTGAACATGCCTGTAAGCTAAAAGTGGATCTAGAAACCTTCTAATATATACATTATTATTATTCTTCCATGTCTTGATCAAACCCTGGTCTGCCAAAATGAAGCCACTTTCTTGGCTTTGTTGTTGGCCAAACTTAAGTCTATCGGTGAATGTTTCTGCCAGTAATTGGCAGACCAGTAAATGAGTAGATTATGTATCTCTCCACATTCACACAGCATATTGTTGTCCACCAACAAGTCTCCACTTGAGCATGTTGGTCTTACATTTAGTCACTCCAACCCTCAGCCTATTCAGGCTCATCCAAATGATGTAGATGAGGTTGGGTTCCTCAGCTGTATCCTCCTTTAATGATGTTACTTGCCCAGTGACCTCCTTCCTCCATCTTTTAATTTGGTTTTGCCCTTGTGTACCTTAAAGAATGTTTGTTGTTGCCATAAAGGACTTTCTGGATCTGAGCCTGCAGAATTAAGGCTCATATCCATTCAGAGGATGTCAAGGGTCATGCTCTTACTTAGTTCTCTTGGTGTCTGCTGCTACTTCTCTCCTGATAGGTGGAGCGATACAAACAAGAGGGTATATTTCCAACTAATTGTTGAAATCTGTTCACTAGTTGTGAATCTGTCTATCTTGATGGAACAGCTACAGAATCCATAAGCGCTGGATAAGAAAGTGCACTACATAGCTCATCAAAACTACCGTAACCAAAGAGAAACAACAAAATCAGGATATGCAGTTCAATATCCCATCAGGAACATGCACTGAAGACCTAACATGGGTGTTTTCCCCCAATGAGATGGAAGTGTGAATTTGTTACTTTGGGGGTCCTTTGTGCATCTCTCCACATTCACACATGTTGCTGTCTGCCAGCAGCCCACACTTGAGCACCTTGGTCTTACATTTAGTCACTCTGACCCTCAGCCTATTCAGAGTCCTCCAAGTGAATGAATGAATGATTGAATGAATGAATGAAGTAAGACCATCCTTGCTTGAAAGCCAGTCGTATCTGACTATAGGGTTCGGTGCTCATCTGTTTACAGCGCCAAAGAGCCAGTGCTGTCTGCAACTGCAGATGTTTCCATGGACATGTGGCAGGCATGACTGGACATGGAATGCTTTTTACATTCCCACTGAAGTGGTACCTATTTATCTACTTGCAATTTCTTGCTTTTGAACTGCTAGGTTGGCAGGAGCTGGGACAGAGACAGGGAGCTCATTCAATTGTGCAGCACTCAGATCTTAAACTGGTGACCTGATAACCTTCCAGTTATCAAGTTCAGCATCTATACCCTTGAATATATAAATACCATAAAATTATCAGATTTGCAAATTGCATACTGTTACTGGTTTTCAACTTTTCTCTTGTATCTTCTATGTATCTGGATACAGTGGCACCACGTGCTGCATAATTGCATATCATCCAAGATGCAATGCCACCATAGGGTTAATTGATTCATATTTTGTTCCTTTTAGGAGACTCTCTCTTTTCATGGGGAGAGGATATATATAAGGTTTAGAGCAGGGGTGCCCAAACTATGGCCCGTGGGCCACATCCAGCCCCCAATGCCAATTCACCCGGCCCACACCACCTTTGTTGCTCCCGGATGCAGAAGTAAAATGCATATTTTATTTCTGCTCGATACGGGTGCATTTTACTTCTGCTTCCAGGAGCAACGAGGGTGGTACGGGCTGGATGAATTGGCATTGGGGGCTGGATGTGGCCCATGGGCCATAGTTTGGGCACCCCTGGTTTAACCAGAGAAAGTGGCAGCTTAAAATCTATCTCATCTTGTTGCAAAACAGATTGCAAGGCATGTTTTATTTCTGCTTCTGGTGGGAAGAACCACGTGACCAGCCTGCTGAACCACGTGACTGGCCCGCTGAACCTGCGGATTCCCCATGCCCCGCAGGGCATGGAACGGCCCGCCAGAGGCCACCGCGGTGAGAGACGCTCCCAGCCCGTGGGCTCTGCGGCTGCCAAATTAAGGGGGGTGAATAAAATATAGGGGTTGATTCACCCAATTACCGTGACCTGACCTACGACTCTGCCAAGCAAGCAGATAGCTGACTCCTGTCAAACATTAAGTGCATAGCTCATCTCCCGGCTCGGGGGAAATCCCTGGCACAAATAAGCCATGTTTGTCCCTGCCTAATCCCCAAGACAATGAGACTCCTAAGTCCATGTTTGCCCCAGTTAATTAACTTCCCTTTGAGGTGTTCCCCATTAACCCGGGTACGTGGGTGAGGTAATTTTCCTGCCAGGTGACAGCTTGCCACCGTTGCTCTTTTTCCCCTATAAATGATGTTGCCTTTCTTCAATAAAGCACTGATCTGATCTCGCTCCTGTTGCCTCGTGTTGTCATTGATCAGTCTCCTCCGGGCTCTAACGCCGCCCTAGCGGCCAGACATCGCTACAGCTGGTGACCCCGACGTGATTTACTCGTGAGTAAAGGACCCCGGAGAGGTCTACTCGTGAGTAGCGATCCACGCGGTCCGGTTCCACGCTTGAACCGCGACCCGCCAGCCCGGAGGATAGCGCGGCGCTCTGGTCGGCAGCCAGCCGGACAGAGAACGGCCCGCCGCGAGGCATTCCAGAGAGACATTCCTACAGCTTACTCCCCGCTTTCGAAAGGTTTGCCATAGAGGGAAACGCGTTCCGCTCAGGGCAGGCTGTGAGCCCCTGACATCGCAGAGGCCGATAGAAGGGCCCGTGGCAGAAGGTCCACGCTCCGAGGTCTACCCCAGACACCCGACGCCCGAACCTGTTGCCTGCAAAGACGCGTCGACTCGTCCCGAGGAGGAATCTTCCTGAGACCCAATCGCAGGTAATATGGGGACTTGTTCTCATAGACCAAGTCCGTCCGCTAGCCAAAGAACTCGGGAAGAGGAGTTCAGAATCCTGGCCAGGGTTTTTAAGTTACGATTTCACAGCAGGGAACTAGCGAGACTTTTGGCGTACCTCAGGGAACACTGCCTACTTTACCCAGAAGTAGGTACGTTAACCCTGAAGCTCTGGGATCAGATAGGAGACTGCATTCAGCAAACCCCGAAAGCTCCAGGAGGGATAGTCCGCACATGGAGGAAATGTAGGAGACTCTTAGAGCAGATCGAGCCAGTCCGGGTAGAGGCCAAGGAACCCCCGTTAGTTGAGCCATCAGGCAAGCCAGTCGAGCCGACTGCGCCCACGGCACTCTATCCGTCAATTAGCTATCAGCAGAGTAGCGCAGGGAGCCTTCCCGTGGTGACAGCTGCAGACGTCACCGAGGGAACGCAAGGAATGAGAGGCGCTGGCGCTTCTCTGACAGCCCCAGGTTCCCTAGTCGTGAAGAGTGCCCTTCAACGCACAGCGGAGATAGAACTCAAGAAGGGGGAATTGTCAGTTGAACAGCTAGCTGAACTTCGACAGATTTGTCCCATCCGCTTGGAGATGGACGCGCTCACGGGCGCACAGCAGATAGTACACTCCCCAGTCCCGTACAAGCTTCTCATGGCCCTACGGAAAGCAATTTCAGAGACAGGGCTCCAAAGTCGTTTTACGAGGGGCACGCTTCAGCAAGTGTGCGAGACCACCATGTGGATTCCCCATGATTGGAAAGCCGTCATGAGGATGATGCTTACCCCCAGCCAGTACATGATTTGGGACAGTGAGTTCCGCCTAGAGGCGCAAGCTCGGGCTGCCAGGCTGGGAGGCGCGGTAATCCCTGACCAGTTGTATGGTTCAGGTGCCTTTGAGTCCATCAACGCTCAAATCAACTTGCCTCTCGCCACCCTAGAGATGTCAGCCGAGGCTGCCTATAGGGCATACTTCAAGGTCCCAGCGTCTGGCAAAACGGCCAAAAATTACACCGCTATTAAGCAGGGAGCCCAAGAGCCCTACATGGACTTCATCAATCGCCTGGAAGAAGCAATCAGCAGGCAGATTGACAATGAGCAGGCCCAACAAGAGCTCATGATTAAGTTAGCCAAAGACAACGCCAACTTGGACTGCCGTAAAATCTTGCAGTCCCTGGGCAATCGCCCCGACATAACCTTAATGGACATGATCCGAGCATGCTCCGACGTTGGCACAGACTCCTACAAGATGGGTCTGCTAGCGGCAGCGGTGCAGGGGGGAAGAAGACCTAATGGCAAGAACAAAGGGGCATGTCACACTTGTGGCAAGGTCGGTCACTTCGCTAGGGAGTGCCGATCCAAGGGGGGCGGACAAAAGTCCGGCCGTCCCAAGGCTCCGAACACCCTCTGCCCGAAGTGCAAGAAAGGCTATCATTGGGCCAGGTTTTGTCCGAGTTCGGGAAACCGGAATCCGGGCACGTCTCTGGCCCCAGTCCAAACAGAGGCTTCCTTCACCCAGATCCAGAACTCCCCAGATTTAGACTAGATTCCAGGCACCTTCCAGGCACTGCGAGGGCACAGGCCAGCCCCAAGGGCAGCACAGGGCTAGAATTGACTTGCCAGGCGGACGTTACATGCGACCTGCCGGGCACAGTCTATCTAGTCGACACTCAGTACATGGGACCCCTGCCCAGAGGCTTTCTAGGTTTAGTTTTGCCCCGTAGTGTAGCTGGAGCACGCGGAATTTTTATAATTCCAGGAGTCATTGACTCGAATTTTTCAGGCATTCTCCAGGTCCAGCTTTGGACACACCTGCCCCAAACAATCCACAAGGGAGACACGTTAGCGCAACTGATCATGGTTCCTTGTCACTCGCCAGCAGGCAGCCAGGGAAGGCTCAGGGACAGCTCAGAGTCCGGTTCAGCAGACCGCTCGAGCGCGAGTGAGGCAGTGCAAGGATACCAGGTCTTAGCGACAGTGGAGACCAACATTGAGTGGAAGCAGCGCCCCATTATCGAGGTATTTTTGAACAAAAGGGTGTTCTCAGGGTTACTCGATACCGGAGCGGATGTGACAGTGATCAGCAGGAGCCAGTGGCCAAGAGAGTGGGCCATTGAGCCGGTCTCTGATGTGTGGGGGGTAGGAGGCGTTCAGGAAGCGTTTAGGAGCCGAGAGTGGGTAGAGGTCACAATCCCAAGGGCTGACGGCACGGCGGTAATTCGGCCGCACATTCTTGACGTGCACGTCAATCTTTGGGGGCGAGACATTCTGCAGCAGTACGGTGCTACGCTTACCTTCGGGTAATGGCGTTGCCACTTAAATGGCTCACCGACACTCCGGTCTGGGTTGAACAATGGCCGGTAGTGGGAGAGAAATTAGTTGCCCTCAAGCAGCTAGTTAAGGAACAGCTAGACGCAGGACACATAGAACGGTCCACCAGTCCCTGGAATTCGCCAATTTTTGTTATTAAGAAGAAGTCGGGAAAGTGGCGACTCCTCCACGATCTCAGAGAGATCAATAAATGCATTCAGCCGATGGGTCCGCTTCAATGCGGCATCCCAAATCCGAACATGATTCCCGAGGGGTGGGAGATTCTAGTCGTAGATCTCAAGGATTGCTTTTATACAATCCCCTTAGACCCCAGGGACCGGGAAAGGTTCGCCTTTACAGTGCCGGTCGTGAACCACGGAGAGCCCACGCAGCGTTACACGTGGAAATTTTTGCCACAGGGCATGCTCAATTCGCCCACCCTGTGCCAAATTTATGTTCACGACGCACTGGCAAAGTTCCGAAGCCTTTACCCTAAAGCTATTGTTTGTCACTTCATGGACGACATCTTAGTAGCGTTGCCGCAACTTGGCAGCGAAATGTTTTCTGACCTCCAGGCCAGCCTGGGGGACAAAGGCTTACTCATTGCCCCGGAAAAAGTGCAGAGAACCGAGCCCTTCTCATACTTGGGCCATCGGCTTCTCCGCTCTTTTGCAGCGCCAGTTCTGCCTCAGATAAATTTACAAGACTCAGTCACCCTTGTAGAGTTGCAGCAAGTTTTGGGGAACATCAATTGGGCCAGACCGTATTTTCGTTTAGATACGGATCTTCTAAAACCGCTCTTCTCGCTGCTAACCTTAGGTAAGCAGCCGGCAGACCGGATAAAAATCTCTCGGGACGCGCGCTTGGCGCTCGAGAAGGTGAACCAAGTTCTCAGCCAGAGGTGGGTGGATAGGATCGCCCAGGGGCCATATGCCCCGATCCTGAATTTGTACATCGTACGGTCAGGATCCATGTTCACTGGGGCGCTAGGAGTAGACTCAGAGAAGGGAGCGAAAATTGTGGAGTGGGTATACTTGCCGAACACCTCTTCTCGGAACATTGTTCCGCCCCAAGAACTGGTCTCCGCGGTGATCTACCGCGGCAGGCTGAGAGCAAGGGACATTTCTGGGCACGATTTAGCTAAGATCACAGTCCCGTTCACCAAGGAACAAATTCATCAGTTGATGCAGCTAGGTGACTCGCTTCCGATAGCTCTGGAAGGATTCACTGGAAGCTTGGCATACCATTTGCCCAAAGACCCCAGACTTGTCTCACTCCAGACAGGAACAGTCAGTTTGTTCGAATTGCTTTCGCTGGTCCCGCTTCAGGGGGCCAAGACAGTTTTTACCGATGGGGGACGCACATATGGTGTCCTGACTTGGCAGGAGGGCGAAGCTTGGCACACGCTGCTAACTCTTCCACAAAAGTCCGCGCAGCGGGCGGAGTTGGCGGCCGCGAACCTTGCCTTGCGCACCTTCGCCAAGGAGCGTTTAAACATCATTACTGACAGTCTATACGTTAGGAATTTACTCCACAGTCTACCGGGAGCTTACATCACTCCCGCGATAGACAAGAACTTGCTTAGCCTGTTTCTCACTGCTCAATTTCATTTGCGGAACCGCATGGAGCCGCTCTATATTGCCCACATCCGAAGTCACCAAGACCTACCGGGTCCGATTTCCGCGGGCAATAGCAGAGCGGATGCGGCGGCAAGGGAAATTCAGCGACGTTCAGTTTTGGGAGTTTTTACTACTCCAATCCAGAGTCATGCCTTTTTTCACCAGAACGCCAAGGCACTCGCCAGACAGTTCAACCTGCCACTTTCTCAGGCCCAGGGTATAGTTCGCTCTTGCCAGCATTGTGCAGGAGCACCGGGGGGGCCCTCGTGGGGGGTCAACCCACGAGGGACAGAGGCTAATCAGGTATGGCAGATGGACGTCACACATGTGCCGCAGTTCGGCCGATGGCAATACATGCATGTCTGCATTGACACTTTTTCTCAATTCATTTGGGCGACGGCGCAGAAGGGGGAGGCTGCTTCCCACGTGGAGCAGCACCTCCTTTCCTGCATTGCGGCGATGGGCAAGCCGCGGCACGTGAAGACGGACAACGCGCCGGCCTACAGTTCCAGGCAGTTGGCCGCCTTCATGGCTACTTGGGACATCAAGCACACATTCGGAATTCCCTACAATCCGTAAGGGCAAGCGATTGTAGAGCGGGTCAATCGGACGCTAAAGTCCTATATTGACAAACAAACAGAAAGGGGGGAGCCACCAGCCCTCCCCAAATCACAGGGAGAAGCACAGTTCTGCCTGAATAAGGTATTGTTCACATACAATCACCTTAATGTTTTTTCGGATTGTACGCCGCAGGAGAAGCATTTCCGCCGTTCGGAAGCTCTCCCGCGACCTATGGTCCGGTACCGAGTGCCACCAGACCCTTCTTGGAGGGGCCCGGTGCCGCTCATAACCTGGGGAAGAGGGTATGCTGCAGTTATGTCTCCTACAGGTGTCGTTTGGATTCCAGCCCGGTGTGTCAAGCCCCACTTGGAACCGCATGGCGTGGAACCAGGCCGGCCCGAGTCCGATCCCGGAGATGGAGGACCTCACCCTGACCGAGAGGACCCGCCGGAGGAAACGGCCGCCGATGCCCAAGATCACCTGGGGGATGGTCAAGATTCTTTGCAGTGACGCCCAGGACGCCGTTCAGCGCGAGGAGAAAGAGCCGACACCGGAGAACCTCACAGCTGCAGTTTTTGCCCAGATTCACGCCAACACAGCGGCGATCACCATCATCCTGGCCCTTTCCCTGCTTTTGGGGGGAGGCGTTCAGGCTACTCCAATCCAGGCCGACGGCTTGCCGCCTGGCGAAGATATTTCCGCACGAATGCGGTACAACTTGTGGGAAAGGTTGGCGGGTCTCGTCAACCAGTCCGATTTTTGCCTACAGCAGGACATTGGTTCTGCATCTATCCTCAGCACCTGTCTCATCCCCGTGTGCCACACTCTGGACGCGCGCACCAAGGATGGCGACTGGTTGCTGAAGGCGTTCTTTGGCCCACACACTCCTACCACCTTCTCAGCATACGCACGCTGGGGGGGATTGCGACTTGCGTCAACCTTGCCGGCTGACGCAGCCACTCTTCATACCCCTCGAGTGGCGGTCAGCCCGGACGCTGCTTGTACCCGAATGACCGGCTGCACCTCAGGCGGTCAGACTCGGCGCCGCTGCCTTGACCCCGGCAGCGGCAACTGGACTTGTAATAAACCAGAGACCCTCATTTCGCTGTACGCTCATGTCACCCTACCTTCAGGGTGGTTTTTCACCTGCAACCAGTTCACATGGAACTATATCCCTGCGAATCTGTCGGACTCAATGTGTTGTATCACCCGTTTGACACTGTTACTTCCTACTAAGGACATGGTTGCCCCAAGCATAAATGACACGAATGTACCAAATGTTGACATTTCCTCACTCATACGGCACACACGCACAACCCAGTTAGACAGCTCTTGTGACAGCAGCTTTAGGGTAATGAGTCCCGCTGAGTACGTATCACTAGCAGTCAGCCTTGTCGGCGTGCCAGGCCTGGCCGTCGGCAACGCACGGAGGATTGGCCGCTTGGCTTGCGGTTTGGCAAAAGCCATTAACCATACCTCCACAGCGATAGCGCTCCTCAATCAGGAGCAGGCAGAACTTCGCCATGCTGTTCTTGACAATCGAGCGGCTATCGACTACCTCCTCTTGCTGCACCACCTGGGTTGCGAATCTTTTCATGGAATGTGTTGTTTCAATCTTACTGATAACTCCCGTAAGATCCAAAGCCAGATCACGAACCTCCACACCATAGTCCAGGGCATTACTGAGGGTTCCGCATGGGGAGCTTGGTGGAGTTCCCTGTGGAATTGGATGTGGTCATGGATCCCCTGGGGGTGGCTGCAAACGGTGCTTAAGGTAGTGGTGGGGATAGCCATACTAGGCATTACGCTTTGCTGTTTTGCTCAGTGCATTCCCTCGCTGATCTCCAAGTGCCGCCCCAGGGAGAAATTCCGTGACGTCATACCCGCTCAACAGCTGATGCCGCTCTTGCGCAGGGCCGCCAGTCAGGTCCTTAAATAGAAAATAAAGGGGAGATGCGGATTCCCCATGCCCCGCAGGGCATGGAACGGCCCGCCAGAGGCCACCGCGGTGAGAGACGCTCCCAGCCCGTGGGCTCTGCGGCCGCCAAATTAAGGGGGGTGAATAAAATATAGGGGTTGATTCACCCAATTACCGTGACCTGACCTACGACTCTGCCAAGCAAGCAGATAGCTGACTCCTGTCAAACATTAAGTGCATAGCTCATCTCCCGGCTCGGGGGAAATCCCTGGCGCAAATAAGCCATGTTTGTCCCTGCCTAATCCCCAAGACAATGAGGCTCCTAAGTCCATGTTTGCCCCAGTTAATTAACTTCCCTTTGAGGTGTTCCCCATTAACCCGGGTACGTGGGTGAGGTAATTTTCCTGCCAGGTGACAGCTTGCCACCGTTGCTCTTTTTCCCCTATAAATGATGTTGCCTTTCTTCAATAAAGCACTGATCTGATCTCGCTCCTGTTGCCTCGTGTTGTCATTGATCAGTCTCCTCCGGGCTCTAACGCCGCCCTAGCGGCCAGACATCGCTACATGAACCACATGACTGGCCTACAGCCCAAAAAGTTTGGGCACCCCAGGTTTAGAGCTCTCATATTGAATATCTAACATGTATCTTCATTACACAGTATACCAGCGTGGTATCGTCATGGAGATGTCTGCCAATGCATGGACTCCTCACCGAATAACAACTCCAAAGTATCTAAGGCTATCTGTCAGAGCGTCTCTCTCCCTTAGAACAACTCCCCACACTACCCGTTCATCACAGTCTGTGCAGCTCCAGGTGCTGACCCTGAGGATGGCTATAAAGTCTTTAACTAGAAATAGAGCCTTCTCAATGGCAGCACCAACACTTTGGAACACACTACCGGTTAAATTAAAAACTCTCTTGTTCAGGATGTTGTCCCTTTGGCTATGATTTAGTCAGTCAGTTGTTTCCCTGTGCCCTCTGACACCAGTTATTTTATTCTATTTTATTTGGGGACTTATTTGTTTAGTTGGTCTTTTTTTATTTGTTGTATGTTTTGTTGTGTTGTCTTATTTTGTGTATACCGCCCAGAGTGGGAAATTTCCCAATTAGGTGGTATGAAATGTAATAAAATAAATTCGTAAATAAAATATAAGGCAAGGTACCACTTAAACTGTTGTGACCTGGGACCTGTAAGCTGGCAAGGTGTCTAGAACTCTGTGCTAAAGAGTTCTAGTAAGCACATTATCCTAACCTAAAGCAAATAATTCTAAATACCTGGTCAAACCACAGATCTCAGGACCTCTTCATCATGACAGTTAAAGCAGTATCAGTTTGATGTAGCTATGAAGGCAGGTACACTTCTGAAGAATCAGAAGAGAGAACCAAAGCCTGAAGAAGTCTGGCGCGCGCGCATATATCTATCTATCTATCTATCTATCTATCTATCTATCTATCTATCTATATCTATATCTATATCTATATCTATATCTATATCTTTATCTATATCTATATCTATCTATCTATCTATCTATCTATCTATAGATATAGATATAGATATAGATATAGATATAGATATAGATATAGATATAGATATAGATATAGATATAGATATAGATATAGATATAGATATAGATATATAGATATAGATATATAGATATAGATATATAGATATAGATATAGATACACACACACACACACACACACACACACAGAGAGAGAGAGAGAGAGAGAGAGAGAGAGAGAGAGAGAGAGAGAGAGAGAGAGAGAGAGAGAGAGAGCAAATGTACAGTTGTATTCATCCACAGGCAGAACCAACACCTCTGTTGGAACACTATGAGAACTTTCAACAACTTCCTCACGGGATCATCCAAATTTGGGGGCAATTTTTGTATGTTTGGGAGGGGTTCCAAAAATTTGCACCCACCCCCAATTTTATTTTAAATAATTTTGGGCCACTAGAGGGCTCTAGTGTTTTTTCTGTTGTTGCCCCCCCCTTTTTTAAAAAAAAAAAGGAAAAAAGGAGATGTGGAGGCAGGGGGGGGGGGAATAACAGTGCTTCAAAGTCTAGGGGTGGCCTTGTGCAGTTACCAGATCTTTGGAGAATATCCACCTGTGCTATGTGTATTTATCTGCTCCACAGCATTGAATGGGGGCTATGTCTAGGTAGACATTGTATGATGGTGCTGTTCAAAAATACCACCAATAAGTGGTGCATGGTCTGAATGCAGATGTTCACCCTGCACTTCTGACAGCAAACAATTCCATGTTTGACTATTGCATGAATGGGAGATGGTCTGGAAATTTATTAACTACTGTATGGCTCTATACAACCATCAGAAGCAGTGCATGTTCTCTCTTTCCTCCTTCCTTCCTTTGATATGATGCTCATATTCTGTTTCTGGCTTACAGTAGGAGAGGTGGATCATTTATTTTGGCTGCCTAATCACACACAGTATTATGACACAACAATAAACTGAAACAGTCTGCTTTCCTCCGGGCATTTAAAGTTGATTTATTTTTAATTGGGGGGAGAAAAGTACTCACATTTGCAGAATATTAAATTGCTTTTTAAAAAGGTGGGGGTAGAGAGGAGAGAAGAACTAAAAAAAGGAGACACCACAGCTACAATCGGGCTCTTTGCAATTCCTAGTGTAGATGTAGGTGTTTCTAGAGACATCTTTGCCTGAACATAAAGTCATGGAGGTTAATCTAACCAAATGAGGAAAACAATCATTATGGTAACTATCTACACAGGACTGAACATGATGAAGAAGCTGGAAAAGGCTTAGAAAAAAACCTGGCAATATAGCAAACCCCAGTCTTTAACAGGGATACTTCATGTCCTCTCCTACAACCCCAGTTGGATCTCTTTCTCCCATCACATAACATAAGGCAGTTCAGGCAATCTTCTCTGCCTCACCTCTTTTCTTCTCTGAGGGACAAAACAAGGAACCTGTGGCACAGTGATTAAGCAAAACTTTGCTTACAATCTGAGTTTGATTCCAATAGGGTCAAGGTTGCCTCAGCCTAGCATCCTCCTGAAGTCAGTAAAATGAGTACCCTGTGTGTTGGGGGTTAACCACCCAGAGAGTGCTGCAAGTGATGTGGGGTGGTGTATAAGTGCCATTGCTTTTGCTAAGGACCAATTAACTAATTCTAAAAGCCCTGCCATTAGGCAACCCTACCTTAGGCAGAATGAAGCAACTACTTCAGGCAGCAGATTCTAGAGCAGTAATGGGCAGTCTTGGCCCTACCTTCAATACCCAGAAACCCTGACCATCTGGTGTGTTGACTTGGGCTTCTGGGAATTGAAGTCCAAGAACAGCTGGAGGGCCAAGACTGCCCATCTCTGTTCTAGAGAGCTGTGAAGGAGGCTCTTAGTGCTTTTCCTAGACCTCTGGAGAGTTCCTTCTGTCAAAAAAATAGAAGTGTGTTGGTAACAGTGCCTCAGCTGGGCCCATTATCTTGGAGTGGTGCTGATGGTGGAAGGTACTAGTCCAGTGATGGTGAACCTTGGCACTCCAGGTCCAATTACCAGAAGCCCAAGTCAGCACTCCTGCTGATCAGGGCTTCTGGGAATTGAAGTTCAAGAATAGCTGGCATGCCAAGGTTCACCATCACCGTGCTAGCATATTGCTCATGGTAAAGCAAGTTACAGCTGCCAGTCTACTTGGCTTTTGAATGTCGAACAGGAAGGGAACACTAGGTTATCCTTCACTTGAGGCAGCAAAAGCTTTTGCCTTTTTAGAGATCTCAGTTGTACAAGCAGCCACTGTGACTATAGCAGGCTCCCTATTCTAAACCTTTTGTCTCCTGAACAAAGAGGGCAGCAGAGAGGTAACAAAGCAGATCCTTGCCTCTCTTTTAATGTAGCTCTAACTGTATGAAGACAATTCCTGAAGCAGCTGTGTCATGACAAGGGGTTTCTGGGAATGGTAGCCCAAAAAGTGATCTTCCCCAAGCCAGGACAGGTGCACACACTCTACCTAAAGTGACCCTTCCACATGCCATGATAGCTCAATGTGCCATCACTATCATGACAACACTCATACAAATGGAGGAAAGAAGGAGGTGGTGGCCAAAAGACCCTCTGGAGCATTGTTTTGTTGAATTGCCAACTCCAAAACTGAGCTGGATCTCAGCCAGCTATTTGAATCATCCTGGGTTCTAAGGGACATAAACAGCAAGACACAGATGGCTTTCCCTCTCTCTTCTCCCACAACCCTAGGCCCCAAGACCCCCTTAGAGCCAGCCTTTGTACACAGAAGTTGAGGAACAGTTGGATGGGGTGGTGGCGGCAATTAATGATAATAAATTGGGCTTCAGGGGATGGTTGGCTCCAGGATGCTGAGCAGGTGGTAGCATTGCTCTGACACTGTCCCCAGTAGAACTCCATCACATGAGGTACCCACCCCAACCAAGCTAATCATGCCAGTCCTGCCCAACCTGTAGCTAGAAGTGTGGGCAGCTGTAAATAATGAACCTTTCCTTCATTTCTTAAACATAGCCTTTACTTTAATCAAAATGTCCCTCATGAACCTTGCTATGTTCTATGGCAGGAAGGGGAAACATGCGGATCTTTCAAAACAGATCTTCAAATCCAATTCTGTCTCCTCCATATTCAGCACTGTGCATAAAAAGCCAGCCAAACTGGCAAAGGTATTGTGGCCATTGGTGGTCTTGAATCAAATGGCATGCTACGTGAGGAGTATCATTTGCATCTCCTTCCATTTGTTTTGCTGAGAAATATTTTGTTCTTGTATTGCACTTTTGCCTCATAGAACAGACACCAAGAAATGATGTCCAAATTATATTAGGAGACTGGAATGCCAAAGTAGGAAATCAAAAAGTGGAGGGAATAACAGGCAAGTTTGGTCTTGGAGTACAGAACGAAGCAGGGCAAAGATTGATAGAGTTCTGCCAAGAGAACGCACTGGTCATAGCAAACACTCTCTTCCAGCAACACAAGAGGCGACTTTACACATGGACATCACCAGATGGCCAACACCGAAACCAAATTGACTACATACTCTGCAGCCAAAGATGGAGAACCTCCATACAATCAGCAAAAACAAGACCTGGAGCAGACTGTGGCTCAGATCACAACCTACTGATCGCAAAATTCAGGTTAAGACTAAAGAAAATAGGGAAAACAAGAAGACCAGACAGATATCACCTAGACAGCATCCCTAAAGAATACACGGTGGAGGTGATGAACAGATATAATGGCCTGGACGCAATAGACAGAGTGCCAGAAGAATTATGGACAGAGATAAAGGACATCATGCAGGAAGCAGCAAAGAAAACCATACCAAAAGAAAAGAAGCGTAAGAAAGCAAAATGGTTGTCTGATGAGGCTCTTAAAATAGCAGAGGAAAGAAGGAAGGCAAAAGTCAAAAGAGAAAAGAAAAAATACAACCTTCTGAACACAGAATTTCAAAGAAAAGCAAGGAGAGATAAGGAAAACTACCTAAAAGAACAGTGCAAAGAAATGGAGGAAAACAACAAAAGAGGCAGGACTAGAGATCTCTTCAGAAAAATCGGGGAAATAAAGGGAACATTTAAAGCAAAAATGAACATGATAAGGGACAAAGACGGAAAAGAGCTAGCTGATGCAGAAGAGATAAAGAAAAGATGGAAAGAGTACACAGAGGAACTCTACAAAAAGGACCTCAACACTCCTGCTAACCACAATGATGAAAAAACTGAACTCGAGCCAGACATCCTGGAGAGCGAAGTTAGAAAGGCCCTAAAGAGCACTGCAAACAACAAAGCTAGTGGATATGATGGTATCCCAGTCGAATTTTTCAAAGCGCTAAAAGATGATGGCGTCAAATTACTGCACTCAATATGCCAGCAAATCTGGATAACAAAACAGTGGCCACAGGATTGGAAAAGATCAGTATACGTCCCAATCCCAAAAAAGGGCAACGCCAAAGAATGCTCAAATTACCGAACAATTGCACTCATCCCACACGCCAGCAAGGTGATGCTCAAGATAATACAGGACAGACTTCAGCAACATGTGGAGAGAGAACTACCAGAGGTGCAGGCCGGTTTCAGAAGAGGCAGGGGGACTAGAGACCACATTGCCAACATACGTTGGATCATGGAGAAAACAAAGGAATACCAGAAACAAGTTTACTTTTGTTTCATTGATTACACTAAGGCATTTGACTGTGTGGACCACAACAAGATGTGGCAAGTAATTAAAGAGATGGGAATACCAGAGCACATCATATGCCTCCTGAGAAATCTGTACATGAACCAAGAAGCAACAGTTAGGACAAAACATGGAATGACAGAGTGGTTTGGAATAGGAAAAGGAGTAAGACAAGGCTGCATTTTATCACCCTGCTTATTCAATCTATACACAGAGCACATAATGCGAAATGCAGGGATGGAGGAATCACAATATGGGATTAAAATTGCTGGGAGAAACATAAACAATCTGAGATATGCAGACGATACCACCCTAATGGCAGAAAGTGAGGAAGACCTAAAGAACCTCTTGATTGGGCTGAAGGAGGAGAGTGCAAAAGCTGGTTTGAGACTCAATATCAAGAAAACCAAGGTAATGGCAACAGGCCCAATCAGTTCCTGGAAAATAGATGGGGAAGAAGTAGAAGCAGTGACAGATTTTACTTTCCTGGGATCAAAGATCACGGCAGATGGGGATTGCAGCCATGAAATAAAAAGGCGACTGATTCTTGGGAGACAAGCCATGAGAAACCTGGGGAACATAGTGAAAAGCAGAGACATCACATTGCAAACAAAAATTAGAATAGTCAAAGCAATGGTATTCCCAGTAGTAATGTACGGATGTGAGAGCTGGACAATTAGGAAAGCTGAACGCAGAAGAATAGATGCCTTTGAAATGTGGTGTTGGAGGAGAGTTTTGAGAGTACCCTGGACAGCGAGGAGAACAAATAGGTCAATCTTAGAAGAAATCAACATTGACTGCTCATTGGAAGGGCTAATAGTAAAGACGAAGCTAAAGTATTTTGGACATCAAATGAGAAGGGAGGATTCACTTGAGAAGGCCCTGATGTTGGGAAAGGTGGAGGGCAAAAGAAGAAGGGGGAGGCCAAAGATGAGATGGCTAGATGGTATTGTAGACACAATGGGCACAGAACTGGGAGTGCTGAGGGGGATGGTGGAGGACAGAGATGCCTGGAGAACAATGGTCCATAGGGTCGCAAAGGGTCGGAACCGACTGTGCGACTGAACAACAAATTGCACTTTTGCATTGCTCCAACGAAACAAAAATCCCTATCCTTTTTGTTTGTTTGCTCATTTCCTTAAAAACACATCAGTTTACCTGTCTATGTTAACACCAAACTGGAGTCAACAAAGTTTATTCTCAGTTGCCTTGTTGTGACTTATGCATTTTCTCAGTTATTTGTAAAATACATATTTCCCACATTGCTGGCAGAGTGTTCATTAGTTGACTTACATTTAGCCAGTCTGTCTTCCCAAGACATAGAATTCCGTCAGGTAAATATCTTCACACTCATCTTCCAGACATCATTAGAGGTTTGCTCCCTTTGAAATACTTGCTGTCTATCAACACCCAGTAACATAGACCTGAGGAATTGGAAAATGTAGCAGGCATAATGTATTCAACCTGTATTCCTGGATTGTTCCCTTTGCAGTGCAGTCATGTTTGAAAAGCTTTTCTTCATACAGAAGTTGAAGAACATCTAACACAAATGAATCTTGTTAGGAAGATCCCTCACCAGGAAGTAGCTGGATGGAGAGCTAACAAGACATTGAGCACATGTAGAAGTACTACAAGATCATGGAAAATGTTCATGCAGAAACAACAAAGAAAGCCAAGGTACACCTCTGTCATTAATTTCATATCTGTTTCTTTTCAGCCCATCCCCTTTAGCTATGCATTGATAGATTTTCATTGTGTCTCAGCCAGATCATTCAAACCCAAGCCCCAACAAGAAACTGGATGAACAGGTTGTAACATCAAGTCAACCAGAATGAAATTCAGTTCTTCAAAATACCTCTTTATGAATGTAGATATTGTACTTCTGCATTCATTATTTTAAATAATAGGAAATTGCTATATATTGGGGTACAATGCTGTACCCAGATTTCCAGGAGGAAAAAGGATGTCAATGTCAGCAATCAAGATGGTCTACACTATATTCTCTTGTACTCATTAATATTCACACATGTTGAAAAATAGCCATGACAATTGTTTTGTGTTTTTTTTAAATATTTTTTTATTAATTTTAAAATAACAAAATTATAATAAACAATATAGAATATATATGAAAAAAACATAAACAAAAAACAAATTAATATAATGAATTACTTACACTCTATTATAATACCATTGTAAACAATACCAATTCTAGAACCTTATATATATCATACATTCTTACAAATTGTACCCCGTGCCTTATATCTTTACATAATTATCTCTCACTTATCAAACATTTTTTCATTATTTCATTATTTTTGATTATATTTTTAATTATATATTTGAGATTCCAAAAATTTATAAGGTTCATTCTATTGTATTACAAAATAATAACACCCAGTGATATATACAAACCATGAGGATCAGATTTCTAATTTAATCCTTCCAGAAACTCATATGCTGAGGTACTGGTTTATCTCCTTTATCACATATTAAGACATATTCCACAAATGGCCTCCATATTTCAAAAAACTTATTCTCTTTCAAAATACCTTTCTTCACATTCAGTTCACATGTCAATTTATCATTCAAAGCAATTTCCCACATTTCCTTGTACCATTCATCCATTTTCAACACTAGGTCACTTTTCCATTTTCTTGCTATACATAATCTTGCAGCCGTTAACATTATGGATAACAATTCTTTTTTGTTTGTATTCATATTCATATTGTCCAATTCTGTCAGTAAGGCAATACCTGACTCCAGCTTAAAATTAACTTTAAGAATCTCTGATATTTCTTTCTCAATTAATTTCCAAAAGCATCTATCACTTTACAACTCCACCACATGTGCTCATATGTTCCGAGATTGCTTTTACATCTCCAACAATTTCTCATTTTGCTATTATCCATTCAATGTAATTTAACTGGAGTCAAGTACCACCTCCATAATTTTTTATAATTATGTTCTTTTAATCTAATCGAAAGGTTTTTCATAATTCTTCTCTTCCATTTATTTTTCCAATGTAATTCAGGAATTTTTATATTTAAATCCTCCTCCCATAACATTCTCAAAACATTTTGTGAGTTTTCATCCTTATTTAGAATTTTATATATTTTGCTTACTAGTCCTTTTATCCCCATTTCTCCTTTTCTTATTTTACAAATCATCTCTTCAAATTGTGTTTTATCCCTCTGTAAACTAAGCTCATCTTTATATCTCTTTCCTCATTTATTTACCAAAATTACTTGTAGCCAATTCAGTTTCATCTGCTTGAACATTTCAGCTCTTAGTTCTAGTTTGTCACACATTTTTATCCAATCTTTTAACAGAAACACATCCTTTCTCAAAAGTATGTCATTTATTCTTTTGTCTACTTTTACAGGAAACGTCTTTATGTCTTCCATGTCCATTATCGGAGATACTCCTGGTGCAAGGTTCCCCTTAGTATTTTTCCAAACATCTAACATTGCTTTTGTCAATTGATTATTTGTCTTTATTTTTATCTCCTTATCCAAAAAAATTGCACTACCATTTCATTGTAATTCTTTTATCTCTATCTCATCCCAAATAACTTCAGACTTTGCTATAATCTTTGCAATATTTTTAATTGAAATGCTCTATAATAATATTTAATATTTGGAAGACCCAGACCACCTTCTTTTTGCGGTACATACCATAAACTTTTTGTAATTCTTGGTCTTTTATTGTTTTGTGTTTTGTTGAGAAGTAATAAACTGATGAAAAAGGAGTCAGCTTCTGTATTTCCCTTTGCTTGGTGTCTCTATGTGAATGGTATTATTCTGGACCATCTTGATTGCTGCCATTGCTATTGCTAACATTCAGGTTGGCCTTTGCAAAGTAAAGCTTGCCATCCCTTTTCCTGCTAACAATGTGGGCATGATATTGTGCAACAACATCAGGCCACCTCCTGATGTTTCAAAGATCTACTGTTCCTATCACATGATCATCCCAGAATATGCAGTTTCAGGTGCTTACATAAAGAATGGCCAAAGGGTTGGGGGGGGGGGAGCTAGAAAGAGAGCCTTTTCAATGGCAGCCTGCTCCTTTCGGAATGCTTTGTCTTTGGAGGTGCGCCATACTCCCTTCCTTGATATCTTCAAAAATGTTTAAAACCTGAATTATGCAGAGAGGCTTATACAGATGTGTCTTTCCCTAAATGATTGATATTTTTTCTCTGGACCTACAGGTTTGAAAGCTTATGTTAATATATTGTTGTTGGTAGTTTGGAGGTTTTGTTTTATGCTTTTCATTTTATTGTAATGATATGAAAAACACCCAGAGTAGTGAATTTTCACTAGATGGGTGGTATACAAATACAATTAATTAATTAATTAAGTTGTGGATACAAAAAAACAACACCCCACATTCATAAATCATAGGTTTTTAAAAGAATTACATGCCCTGACTTTTTGAAATGGGTGTTTAATATACATACACTACACACAAATTCTGATGGAAACTTCCCTCATGTAGAATTACTCAGTGCTAAAAGATCTCAGAAGATGAGCACATGTTCCGTACTATGGTTGGTGGTATAGGACAGAAGCTAGGACAGCTGGAATGTGGCTGTAGTCCTTCTGTGCAAAAAATATTTTGAAGGGCTGGTTTGGACTTAATGAAATGGTGAAGCAAAGAGGTGAGTAAGTGCAGCAGCACATAAAACAGAGAAACAGATACACCCTTTAACTTCTCAGGTAAACTAGTGTTGTCATGCCTGCTCCATAAAATGCAGACTAGAAAGTGATCTTCTAATTTCCAAAAACTTTTCCTGAGGAAAAGCTATGTCAGACCTGAGGAAGAAAAACTGTCAGACCAAAAGCTCTATGAACAAGTTGTGTTTGTGCTCTCTATGAAAAAAGAGAGAGATGGCAATAAACAAAGATTGTCACTGGAGGCAATGAAAGCGCGGCGCCAAAATGGCCACCGCGCTCTTTGCGGGCCCCCACCCCACCCGGACTCAGACATCCGGGTGAGTTAGGGGGCGTGGCCACCCCTCTATAAAAGGGGTGGCTACGAGGCAGCCGAGCTGCCATTTTGGAAAAGCGATGGAGAGGAGAAGTTTTTCTCCATCGCTCCTTTTTTCTCTCGGCTCTCCAGCCCAGTCTTCGGCTGTCGAGCCATTTCGGTGCTCTGATCCCTGAATGGGATCGTCTTCTTCAACTTGCCTGGCCCTGCGCTTGCTAGGGGGCAGCAATCGGGTCGGAGGACTGCGACCGTGCCCCCGCAACAGGGCCCCACATCGATGGCACCCACCGTTACTGGTGGGATGGGGCAGATTAGGGCATGGCCCCCGGCTCTCCAGCATCAGACTGGCCCTGCAGGGGTTTCGGCCCCCGGCCCGCAATGGCCGGCCATGGGTCCAGACAACGGGGAAGGGCCTGGTGCGGTCACCCAGTAGGGCTTGCCTCCGGCCCCTCATGGGCCGGAGTTTTGGGCATGGCCCTATTCAGGACCTGGCTCCCAAATGGGGGTCCCCAGTCTATCAACCAGTGGGCCGTGTGGCCCACCTTGCCATGGCTGCACCTGCAATGGAGCAAGACGACACCTTTCCCCACCGTTACCGGTGGGATGGGGCAGATTGGGATATGGCCCTCGGCTCTCAGCCTCAGGCCGGCCCTTCAGGGGATTCGGACCTCGGCCCGCAGTTGCCGGCCATGGGCCAGAACGATTGGGGGGAGGGACTGGTGCTGGCACACAGCACATTTTACCCCCTCAGGGGCCGGAGTTTTGGGCATGGTCCTATTCTGGCCCAGGATCTCAAAGTGGGGCTTCTGGCCCAATCCCTAGCCGGCCGTCCGGCCCACCTGGCCCACCTTATACTAGGGGTTTCCGTGGCAGGGGATGCCTGGTTAGCATGTTTAGCTGTGCTGGAGGCATCCTGGGCAATCCAGTGGGAGGGGGCCCTTCCCTATCTACCGGGGCCCTTCGTGTCTGCCGGCTACTTCGACTGCTGCCACTCTGCAACAGGCGGCCAGCCAGGTCGAGCTGCTTGAGACACTCCGGCCTGTGCCTGCCGCCGTCTCGCAGCTCCCTGTTTGTTCAGAACTGCAACCGGGGTGTGGTCGGATGTGGCCCCAGAGCTCGATTTCGGTCGCGAGCTCCGATGCCCGCCATGGGCCGGAACCCCCAGTGGGGGCGGCTCATGGGGGTGCAACTAGTGAGTATTAGGTTCAAGTTGAATGCACCCACATCACAGTCCACTTCCAGCGGTGGGGTTCAGTGGTGATGGCTTCGCCAATTTGAGGCTAGTGGGCATCACTTGCCAGCCTATCCCAGTGCCCCTTGGTTGCATTCTGGCACGACGTTGGGGGTGGGGGTTTCCGCGATGTCTGGTTATTTATTGCACCCTGGTGATCATTTGTTCCAGGTCACGAGGGAAAAGATTTTGTGGGGGGAGTACGTGGATATATTCTCCCTATGAACCGAGATCCCAATAAGGATAGGCGGTGCGGACAGAAGGACAGAGACATGTGCGGTCCCGCCGTAGTAATCCATCACGCACTGGGGTGTCCGCCCCCGGGACAGTGCTGAGCATCGCAGGGGCTGTCCGGGTCCTGCTGCGCATGCCCTTTATGCAGACTGTCCCGTCGAGGGCTTTGCCGATGGCCGGCTATTACTTGCCCCTGGGTGTTATTGGCCGCAGGCCATGAGGGGTAAGGGCTGGAGGGGGACATGTGGATATTCTCCCTATTGAACTGCGAGCCCACTAGGAGGAGAGAGAGGGACGGGGCGACTGAGACAAAGAGATGTCCCATCGTCGTGAGCCACCACGCACCTTGGGCCAACTGGTGGGTGGCATACCTTGTATGTATGGTGGTATGCCGCAGGGCTTGACCTGTTTGGGTCATCCTGGTGCTTGCATCCATTGCTAATATTTGCAGGGCGATGGTTGATTAGAGGGGCCCATGGCAGTTGGCTTACGGTGAGGCATGGGGATGAGGGTGGCTCTATACCCTGAGGGGAGGTGGGATGAGCCCTGTCAGCAAGTGTGCTCGTGTACATCACTCCCACGTGACTGGTGCCTGGTGATAGGTACCATGGTGGTCATGCTGAGCAGCGGGCTGCTCAGACACAGGCTACACGCTAACTGGTTGGGCAGGGGGTTCCAACCCGCCTGCTGTGTTCGGCCTGCTCAGCTGACGATGCGTGTACTAAGCACCACGGTTGTTACCGACTTCATGTCCCCTTTTGCGCTGGCCCTCACGCCGCCTCCGCGTGCCCGCGGGTTGGTGGGTTACGGGGCAGAGGTAGGGGTGCACAGGGGCGATCAGAGCTCTGTCTGAAGCAACTAACCTTGTCATAAGGCCCCCCGCCCCAATTAGTATAGTCAACCCGGAGAGATGGCACTCAGTTCATCCAGGAAGGGATTGGGCGGAATGCCTGCTGGAGGGTTTTCTATGGGGGCTTTTGTATTCATTCGGGGGTGTTGGGGGTCCCAGGATGCTACTAATCTAGTTCCCTCGCAGGGTAACAAAGAGGGGGCTCCACTGTACACAGCTAAGGGAGTTGGGGCTATGAGAGTAGTGGGGGCCCTTCTTGGAACCACCTTTCCTAAGTCGAATGTCTCCCCCATGAAGCTCATACTGAGCTAGAACTAGGGTGAATGTCATTTAATCCTCCATTCAGCTTACCCTGTGGGTTCTCCATTCAGGGATGCCATCCCTGATGACCTTGTCGGTCAGGTACTCGTAGTTGATTCGGCTACTATGGGTGGCACACTCACGCAGTTCTGGTGCTGTTTTGGCACAGTGTGATATGCACTCGGCTTTCAGATTATTGCCAGTGCACCCAATGATTTAGACCTATTGGGTTTTTTAGGTTCCGAGGGGAATTTTACTTAGATAAGGCCAACCCCCTTCTGACTGAGTTAATTCATGTTCAGCACCCGACCGATCGGGGACTTCACTCAGGGTCCATTTGCTCACAGGTCGAGGTCTCGGTCTCTAGCCCATTACTTCGACGACTTTTGGTTCGGGGGTGAACGGGGCTTGGACACGTGCACGCGTCTCCTCATTACAATTCAGACACTCAGGTGGGAACTGGGTGTCCCCTTGGCACCTGAATAGACCGAGGTCCCATCTACTAAGCTCACATTTCTGAATCGACTCTGTTGCGCGGGCATCCGGGTTAACCATGAATACGGTGGCTTGGATCTCCGCGGCGAGTTTGGCATTGATTGCCAAACATAAAGTGTGCCATCGTGAGCTGCAGTTAATTCATGGCCACCTTAATTTTGTCCGGTCTGGCTCAAATTACTCCTGGGTTTGGCGGGGTCTCTTCCTGGAGATCAGACCTGATGGTCTGCCCTAGATGTCAAGTACGGTTGGATACCTCCGGCTCCCGGGCTTATGGGGGTTTACTCTGAGGGTGGGTGCACGGATCGCCTATGCGATCTTATCTTCCTTGCGTTTTTCCCCAATTTGGAGAGCACCGTTGCTATGGTGCAATGAGTGGGCCTACTCAATGGTCCAATTTCGGTGTGACAATGAGGCAGTGGTGCACATTGTCAACACCCAGACATGCAAGTCCCCCAGGGTCATGCCGTTAGTTTGTCTATTCTTTTGAGAAGCCTATGCCTAAATGTGCCGTTCTAGGCCAGACATGTTCTAGGTATTTATAATAACATTACTGCTGCTTTCCACCACCTGCAGATCACCCGGTTCCGTGCAGTACTCCGGAAGCAGAGGGATTCCACTCGCCACTTTTGGCCGATGGCTGGACGTTTGGCGAGGAGAAGGGAACCGGACATGTCATTGGCACCTCGCACACGTAAGGCGTATCACTATGCGTTCAGGCGTCGTGTTTGGGAGGGGTGGACATGGGAACGTGTCCGATGCCTGTACACGCGTCACCCCTGTTCCCAGAGTTTCCGACCCACCTTGCACGAGGCTGGCGTTACTTATGTACAGATAGGTGAGGTGGCTCTTGGCCACGCAGCTACCACGGTAGCCTTTTGGGAGTGCTCCGCATCAGTGAGTGGGTGCCGGAGTTGGTGCCACATGTGTAAGGCGGATGTGTCTCGTAGGGCACTGGAACTCGAAGATGTCTCTGTCACACATGAGTGGGCTCGAGTGGGGATGCGGTCCTCACGGGTTATTCAGCACGGTGTAGGCAGTGGTGTATACTGCTACAAAGTTTTTGAGACATCTGTCCGGTTGGTGCCCTACATGAATTTTCGACAGTGCCTGCTGTGCGCCCCAGCCTGTTTTCTGCCACCGGGATGGGTCTACCCTTACCATAGTAAAGTCCTGAGGGTGACCGGTGCCGCGTTTCGCGGTGTGGGGCCTGTTTTGGCACCAATTACTTAAGATAGGCGTCGCGTTGATCGCGGCTACGTTTGAGGCACTCGGAGGTGGATATGCGTCTACGCGCAATTTCAGATATGTACGTACCCTCACTGCACGAGTACCTAGTTATGTCCTTCACCTTTTTTCTCCTCTTTTACAGATCCTAGGGGTCTCAACACACCGGTGGCAGGGGGCTGGTGTGCCGCAGCTATGTACACTGGGCAGCAGTATATGCTGCAGCGACAGAGAGTGGACCCCGGCTGGGCTGTGTGCATCCGCACGTATGCTATGGTATGGTATGCGCGGCACATGGGCGTGGGAACTGTGGCCATTCCTGCTGTCTGACAGGGATGCTGGACCGCCCAATGTTTTACAGGCGGCAGCAATCTTATACGGATCACTGCTGTTACTAAACTGTCGAGGGGCTGGGACCTGGCATTTTGTATCACGTATGGCTTACATACGGTCGCTATGGTCTAACATCGTGCCGAGACACCAATTTAGGGGAGATGCGGATCTCCCTAGTTCGGACTGTTCCGGCAGTCAGTGGACGGGGCTGTGGCTCCATCCCTTTCCGAGCATGGCTGTGAGATGGCCATTGGAGACCGGATGATAGGCTTACACAAAATTTTTGCTGGTAGGCAGGAGAAGGGGTCCACCTGTCGGCTAGAGGTATGTACCTCGTTCTGGGTGTGATGCAAGCAGGCCTGGCGACCGAGCTCACGGGCTTGGGGGGGCGGTGAGTCATCATGGATGCCTCCCCGTGTGGCGGGTAGCACTGGTAAGGTAAATATTTATGACCCACAGGTATCCGGCAGGTTCGCAATTGACTGGCCAACACTAGATAGGTACAAGTTTGTTAACGTTGACCGGTCAATGACGAACCAGGCAATGGGGTGATGGCAGGAGCTGTTCAGCATGCATCACCCCGTGATTTTACGGATACACCTCAGAGGGTGGGGTCAGTAGATAGTTTATTGACTACGGTCAACAATTTGTTTGTTGTAAACAAACAAATTGATACAAATGGATACATTGTAGCCAATTGTCATTGGCAATTTTGGGAGGAACCTTACCAGTGTTACTGCGGCCTGCTTGCCTTAAGAATTATAATTGGCTGAGTACCAATTGAAATTTATAATTCGGACTAGGGCATGAATCAATAAATGTGGCCCAATGCCGTTATCCACATATACCGGTGTCTGAGTCCTTTTTTGGGGGGTGCGCCTGCAATGAAAGCACGGCGCCAAAATGGCCGCCGTGCTCTTTGCGGGCCCCCCCCACCCAGACTCAGACATCCGGGTGAGTTAGGGGGCGTGGCCACCCCTCTATAAAAGGGGTGGCCATGAGGCAGCTGAGCTGCCATTTTGGAAAAGCGATGGAGAGGAGAAGTTTTTCCCTCCACCCCCTCCCTAGTGAACAGTGTGTTATTTTGGTCGCTTCGGGTCCGGGTGGGAATTTTTGGCTGGAACCTACAATTGGCTTCCTGTTTCTGGCTTTTTCCCCATCCCACACTGTTGCTATGGTTTGATACAGGGGCTTTGCTATTGACTTTGGTCACATGGGCGGGTAGCACTGGTAAGGTAAATATTTATGACCCACAGGTATCCGGCAGTTTTGCAATTGACTGGCCAACACTAGATAGGTACAAGTTTGTTAACGTTGACCGGTCAACGACGAACCAGGCAATGGGGTGATGGCAGGAGCTCTTCAGCATGCATCACCCCGTGCTTTTACGGATACACGTCAGAGGGTGGGGTCAGTAGATAGTTTATTGACTATGGTCAACAATTTGTTTGTTGTAAACAAACAAATTGATACAAATGGACACATTGTAGCCAATTGCCATTGGCAATTTTGGAAGGAACCTTACCAGTGTTACTGCGGCCTGCTTGCCTTAAGAATTATAATTGGCTGAGTACCAATTGAAATTTATAATTCGGACTAGGGCATGAATCAATAAATGTGGCCCAATGCCGTTATCCACATATACCGGTGTCTGAGTCCTTTTTTGGGGGGTGCGCCTGCAAAGACCAACAGCATCCATACTGTGTAAAAGAAATACATGGGGAAAAGACAGGGAGAAAAATCAACTAATTTGAAATATGTTGTTGGAAGAGTCCCTTATAGATACCACAGAGAGCCAGAAAGGCAGAAAAGTGGGAGCTCCTTCAAGTAAAAACTGAACTTTTACTAGGGCAAGAATGAATAAATTGGGGCATAATTGATAGTTTTGTTTTTGAACCTGATTGGCATGTGAAAAAGTCAGAAGAGTTTCTAAAGTATTACTGTATATACTGTATATCTTAACCTATAAATCCAAGTGTTCACCGTTGGAACTGGCTATAGGTTGCTATGCCTCGCCCTACTTGCCTGCACTCACCCTTCGTGCACATGGCCGATCTGGGTACGCAGGTCAACGAAGGATTGAAAAACCCGGCAGTGGGGCAACAGCCCCACAAACGCGAAGAAAGGGAAACAACTTCACTTCCCAACATTCCTTGCGCCGCGCCGCGCCAGAGCCAATCAGGCTGAGAGGCTCTCGCACGGGGCAGCGTTCGGAAACGCGCCGCAGCCAATCAAAATAAAACCATTTTAAAAAAACGCAGCACTAACAGAAAGCACCAACCCATTACTACAAGCCCCAGCACGCAGAACGCTGAGGAAACTGGCGCCCGAAAAATTAAAAGGAAAAACAACTCACCGCGTCACAGCCAAGCACACACCAGCCGGCTTTCTATCCCTCCCTGCAGGACCCGACTGGAGTTTCCCCTTTAATATCAGTGGGTGGGGGTTGCGATCCCCCTCTCCGCTGGCTAACCTAGCGTTGGGAGGTTTGTGGGGACAAAAGGGGAATGTTTCCCAAACCCTTCTGGACTCAGGACACCAGGGAGAGGGGATCGATTCCCACCCCCCTCCTTAAAACAACTTCATCTTTTCTACTCTTTAAAAACGGAGTTGTTTTAAGGAGGGGGGGGGGAAACGATCCACTGTGCCTGGTCTACTGGGTCCAGAAGAGTTGGGGGGACATACCTCTTTTGTCCCCACAAACCTCCCAACCCCAGGGGAGCAAGCGGAGAGGGGGGTCGCAAGCCCCACCCACTGATATTAAAGGGGAAACCCCGATCTACTTTCACAACTACACACAAAAAAGCACCATAAAACAATAAAGCCACCCTCCCCACCACCTAACCCACCCTTACTAACCCACAACGACCATGCCCCCTCCCCACCACCTAGCCCACCCTTCCTAACCCCCAACGACCATGCCCCCCTCCCCACCACCTTGCCCACCCTTCCAAACCCCCAATGACCACGTACCTTCCCCACCACCAAACAAATAATTTATTAAAAATTACTAAAAACACTCAAACACAGCCAAAAATACACAAAAACAAAAACACCAAAAACAATACGAAGTAAACAAAGACACAATCAAAAACAAAACAAACAGACAAAAAACACAAACTCCAACCCCCCCCCCCACACACACACAAAACAAAGAAAACAAGCAAACTTACCAGAACACGTGCTACCTACACCAGGACTGGAAAAGAAATGAATACAGAAAGACCCTAATTACCAGAAGAAGCTCCACCCAGAGGCCAGGAGAGAAACAAAAGTCAAAATACAATAACCCCTACCAGCACCACCTGCTGGCCACAATAGTAAAAACAATTCAAAAACACACAACAGCCCCAAACAAAACACAAACTCACAATTTTACACAAAAGGTCACACCAAAAAAAGTAAAAAAAATACACTAAACACACTGTCACACAAATCACAAATATATATATGTCAATAAAATACAATAGAAACTTTAAAAAATCCTGTGCTGAGTTATTATATCATACTTTCTTCTTTTATTAATCCTCAAAAAAACCCAAAAAAGCAGATCACAGTTAATAACAGCCAAGCCAAACAAATTTAACATAAATAAACATTTAAAAAATTAAAATTACAGACTAAGCAATTTTTTAAAAAAAACAACACAATTTAACCTTCCAACACAATGTAACACTATTGCACAAAAAATGGCTCATTTTTAATTAAAAAACACGGGGGGGAAAGCCCGGCAACGCCGGACAACCCTTGCTAGTATTCAATAAATTAATCAGTTCTTTCTACTGCCATTTCTTGGCTGAGGTTATATAGCAATTGCCTCTGGTGTATTCCACTCTGGAACATTAATAGAAACAAGAAGCAAAGTAATTCAATGGTCTAAATCTTTCAAATACGTTTTTAGAGGGGCAGCATTCTTTAAAACCAAAAAACCATTCTGGCCATTAAAAGCCAGCTCAGAATATTTGTTGTGCCATGGTTAGCTTCTAAGGGAATCTTCAGGAAGATCAGTAACCATGGGAAAGACTCTGTAGATGAAACTTGCTTATTCCAACTGATCCTTGGAAGGTATGAAAGCAAGACAGGATTGCTTTTCCTCTGAGGTAGGGATGTGGCCCTCCAGATATTATTCAGCTGCAACACAATAATTTTTTATCACTGATAATGCTAGCTAGGGCTAATGAGAGTTGACAGTCAACAATATCTGGAATGACATATATCCTCACCACTGTTCTAGTTGCTCACTTCTTCCTCTGTAGAGGCAACAATAACATCTGAAAGCCTCACATAGAAATCAGGAAAATCCCAGAAATTCCCACCAGATTCCTCAAGAACACTCACAAGTTCCATGGCAGATGTGCCAGGGCAGTGTTGGCAAACC
The DNA here is from genome assembly GCA_035047305.1 of Bradypodion pumilum. Lineage (NCBI taxonomy): Eukaryota > Metazoa > Chordata > Lepidosauria > Squamata > Chamaeleonidae > Bradypodion > Bradypodion pumilum. The sequence goes on along the minus strand of JAWDJD010000003.1, from coordinate 227,032,778 downwards.
TATGGCACATGTGCCAGAGGTGGCACTCAGAGCCCTCTCTGTGGACACCTGTGCAGTCACCCCAGCACAGAGTTTGCCCCGCCCCTCTGCCCAGCAGCCCAATGGGAGCACTTCCTCCTCCCCCAGCAAAGAGTTCACCCCGCTCCTCTTGCCAGCAGCCCAATGGGAGCACTCCCTCCCTCCCCCAGCACAGAGTTTGCCCCACCCCTCTGTATACCTGTCAAGTTTTGGATTTGGAAATAAGGGAAATTTCCCGGCAAATACGGGATACTTGACAGCTATGCTTATCCTGTGCTGCCCTCCAATGGTTGCAATAGGGCATTGCAGTCTAATTAATAAGGGATGACGGCGGGAAAGAGGGTAAAATAAGGGGTTCTCCCGGCCAATGAGGGATACTTGACAGCTATGCCCCTCTAACCAGCAGCCCAATCGGAGTGTTTCCTTCCTCCCCTGTTGCTGTGTTGGCACTTTGTGATAAATAAGTGAGTTTTGGGTTGCAGTTTGGGCACTCAGTATCTAAAAGGTTCGCCATCACTGTGCTAGGGATCCCTGGCTAATGAGTTTTCATGAATACAAACATACAAACATACAAACTCAAACTCTCTCTCTCTCTCTCTCTCTCACACACACACAGAGGAGAGAGAGAGAGCATATAACATAGAATCTGCTGTAGACTATGCTGATGGGGGATTCTGGGGGTTGTCATTTCAAAAATACCCTTTCCAGGTGTTGGAGACTTATATATAATGTATGGGCAATGGTGTTCACAAAGATAGATGCAGATATAGATATGAGAACAATATAAGCAATTTGCAGTGTTTCTAGGTATCAGTGATATTCACTTCTCTTGCAGTGTCATTAACCAAATTTTAATCTCAGTTTTATACTCCCCCCTCCCCACCACACACATTTGATTTGAAATAAAGAGAAATACACAAGATAAAGGCTAGGACAACATTTCTCAGGAATGCATTATATTATCCTTGTCCATGTCTGTCCCTCAACCTTTGTATGTGCTACATGCAAAGAAAGTGGAAGGGCGGGGGGGGGAGTGAGAATTGGATGTGCGTGTGTAAGAATAGATGGTAGAATTGACCGTACAATGGAAGGGGTATGGAACTATTCCTTTGTTGTACTTTTAATCCAAAATTAGTATTTACTAATAGTTCTTGTTTATGACATGGTCATTAGGTTTCTTGATTTCTTTTTCAAAAATGCTCAACAATAATTCAAGGTATTAGACCTTGCCAAGGTTAGACAGCCCAGCCTATAGATTGTGGCACTTATTCATAAGCCAGTTTAGCTCTGCTCTTGTGTTGCAAAAGGATTGAATTATAGCTTTGGTAGTATATTAGGTTTCTTTGTATTATTCTATTTATATATCTGGTTGCTCCATTATGCATTTTCTTCATACTATCTTATAAACTGATTGGGGCATATCTCCTCTGCTATTGTGTGCCTAAAGTGCCCACCACAGTATGGATTTGAAAGCAAAATTAAATACCCACTGTCGGCAGCTTAGAAAATCATTGGTTCTCAATTGCTTCTTTGTAATTCTGCCTACATTTCTGCCTACCTACATTAAGCTTATAAAGAAAATGCAATTAAAGACATGGATTGCTGAGAAATGGGAATTACTTTCCATCTAAGTAATGAGTAAACTTTTGCTGTTTAGCTGTTTTTAAGCCTGCATACCATTTTTACTGAGGGAAACTTTTGTGTTCTTAGTACAATCCAGTTCATCCACATCTGTCCCCAGTTTACTGAACATTTTGCTCTTGCCTTTTGGTGCTAAAGTTAGACACTTAATCTTTATTTTCTTCTTTGCTATGAAAGAAGTAGCTCATATTTATTTTTCTGAGAGTTTAAACACTAACATAGAGATTAGGAATACAGTAAATTTATAGGCAAGAACTGTTATGCCATTTATTTGTTTCTATATTTATATAATAGCTAAGACCCTCAGGGTATTATTGAATAAAAATGAACAACTTAAAAGCAACGATAATAAAATGAGCCGTACAAGAAAACAGGAGCATAAAATAAGATGAAAATGAAGATCAATTGCAAAGGTGTTTAAAATGTTTTAAAGCCAGAGAATAGAAAGGTTTTTCTTTTGGCCTACAAATCCCAGAATCCCCCTTCACTCTGGATTGGAATAAAATTAACAGTTCAAGCCCTAACCAAGGATCTACGAACTATTAAGGTAATGTCTGAGTATATATGCAGTTCCTAGTAGAGTTGCTTTTTGGAGATTTAGGATGTTCAAGTCTGATGATGATGATGGTGCTGGTGGTGATGGTGATGATGGAGTGATGGCCCTCCTCAGTGAAGGAAATGCAACTGGAAACCATCATATTGGGCCCAACAGCAAAATGAGCAGAGGAGGAAAAACTTTACTACGCTGATTCCCAACGTTCATGGAGGCAGAAGAGGCCATGCCAGATGGTCTGGCTGTGAAGGCACATCTTGTCCATATCCTCAAGGCTGCGGTAGTCCATTGCAGTCCTGGTGTTAAATCCTGCATGTCTCATTTCATGTGTGTCGCACGAGATGGCTCCGTGATCAGAGTGTGCGGGTCACATCTTGGCAAGCTGGGATTCACCTTAAACAAATTCATGCCAGTGGCATCTTTCTTGTTTGTCATTCTTCTTTCAGAGTCCAATGACGATGAGATAAGGAAGGTGGAGACAGTTTTTGGGTGGAACTGAAGCCTCTAGTTTGGACCTGCACATTGGCAGCAGATGTGCTATGGTCATTTTTCTGAGAATTATGTGACTACTTAGGAATTTGGTCCTGCATCTGTGTTTGCTACTAGGAATAACACATGTGATTTACATAACATTGAATGTGCTGATTCCAAATCTGAAATCAGAATTTGACTATCATTATAACTGTTGCAGCTACCACTATGCCTGCTACTGCCTCAGCTGAATCATGTCCCCTGGTGGCATGCATGTTCCAGCAGCGGACAGGCATGTCTGAGCAAGTCAGTGGGCTGACATCAGAAATTGGCATATAAGGTGAGATGGACCAAGGGCTTGTCTCTAGTGTGAAACCATGTCTATCATTGTTGTTAAGATCAAATAGTGTCCTAATGTTACAGGTACCAATAGTCATTACACAGCATCACAAAAAATAATAATACTGTCCACTACATGTGATTAGACTCTTGATATTATTGGATAGTACAGCTAGGCCATAGTGAGTGTGCTTTGAGCTAAAGTTGAGTGGGCACAACTGTGTTAATAAACCGGACAATTGCATCTATACACATAATTGACTTAAGATCCTGACACCCTAAACAGAATCAGACTTCAGATTTGGATTCAGCACACTTGATTTAGTATAGGACACATGGATTATACCAGTGGTTCCCTACCTATGGCTTGCGAGCCAAACCCGGGCCCCGGGCCAAACTGCCACCAATGCCAGAAGTGACCCGACACTACTGGAAGTGCTGAAATTGCTGCATTTTTGCACTGAAATGCTGCAAAAATGTGGCAAAAAATGGCTCAAGAATGTTCCTCACTCACTCCCTCCTACAAGGGAAGCAGAGGAGGTGGGGGAAATACCCAGAAACATGGTGCAAATGAATACGCTGCCGCCGCCGCCGCTGCCATCGGGAAGAACTACGTGACCGGTCCCTCAGCTGACTGAAGGGGCTTGGTCAGGCCCCTGGCAGGAAAAAGTTGGGAACTCCTGGATTAGACCAAGGAGCAGACAATATTTATTTTATTTTATTGTGATGCTGTGTAATGACTATTGGCACCTGCAACATTAGGACACTACTCGATCTTAACAACAATGGTAGTCCTCAAATAAGAACAGCTCTTGTGACCCATGACCATGAGCGAAACTAGATTGTCTGGTGAGGGAAAAATCATCAAGTCTGGTTCAGGATATACCATCTTTAGGAAGGGGAAAAAGGAAGGAGAGCATTGCATATGCGGTGTAGGTTTTGCTGTTGGGACAAAGTTAGTAAATGACCATCAACCCACTCCTACCACAATTAGTGAAAGGCTTATGACTCTCCATATACCTCTCTCAGGAGATACCTCCATCACACTCACCTCCACCTATGCCCCCCACTTTAGATGCTGATAAAGATATTAAAACCAGTTCTACAATCAGCAGAGCTGATTTTAGTTTTGTTTCTCTTTCAAGGGGGGAGGCACTGGTGCCTTGGCCCCCTCTTGAAAGCGAAACACTTTTAAGGAAAGCAAAGTCAGCGGGCGGAGCGCTGTCCGCTGGCTTTGCTTCCCTGGGAATGGGTTCACTTTCAAGGGGGGGCCAAGGCACCTGTGCCTTGGCCCCCGCTTGAAAGTAAAACACTTACTCGTAAAGTAAAGGCTGCGGCCGGAGTGCCATTCGCTGTCTTTGCTTTGTGGAGGAATTGTTTCACTTTCAAGGGGGAGAAGGCACTGATGCCTTCGCCCTCCCTTGAAAGCGAAATACTTACTCGGAAAGTAAAGGCAGCAGCCAGAGCACCATTTGCTGCCTTTCCTTTGCAGAGGAATTGTTTCGCTTTCAAGGGGGAGAAGGCATCAGTACCTTTCCCCCCTTGAATCCCCCCTGTGTTTGTGGTTTTTTCCACCCCGGCTCAACTTTTCTTGAGGCCGATGGTGGTCTCGCCATGTCTTCGGCGGGGTAGCGTGGAGGAGAGGGAGTCCCTCTCCTCCCCGTTTCTCCATGAAAGAAGGCCAGCAGGTGTTTGCGTGGCTGTGAGGTGCTTCATCTGCCTGCGGCGGACTTGCCCTCACGTTGTGTTTTTTCTTTTTCTTTTTCATGCGGTGGCCTTCTCAGTGTTCTGCATGCTCATGGCGCGCAGGACTCTGAGGCTTGTAGTTATGGGTTTGTGCGTTCCGTTTGTGCAGCGGTTTTTTTCCTGCGGCTCCATTTTGATTGGCCGCGGCGCATTTCCAAACGTTCCTTTTGCTTGTACCTCTCAGCCTGATTGGCTCTGGTGCAGCATGGCGCAAGGAACATTGGGAATTGCAGTCCTTTTCCTTTGTTTGTGTTCGGGGGGCTCCTGCCCCACTGGCGCATTTCTCAACCCCCCAGTTACCTCCGTACCCAGGTCGGGCGAGTGCACGAATGCTCGGTACGGGCTAGTAGGGCCTGGCTAAGGATCCTTTGTCAAATTACAATGGTTAACGCACGATTTTATAGGTATAGATATTACTATAGTCCTTAAGCTTCAGGAACAGAACAGATATAAATTCCTGTCAGCCCCATTTTTCTCTCCCATTACCTACTGAAAAGTGGAGACTCACTGTGATTAGAAGATACATTTCAATTAATTCTCCCCTTCAACACTTTATCTCTCCAGCATCAAAACCTTTTATACTGTTAAAATTAACAATTATTTAGCTGATGGCTGGCTGTACCCACAAGGGGATCCAGAAAGGGCTTCAGATAACACGACACATATGAATCATTCAGGAGAACAATTCATGAAAGAAAAGTTATCTGTGTTTTGGATGACATTGGAAGAAGTAAATAGGGAGGCAGTGCAAAGAAGGGGGCATTTGGGCTCCATTGTCCATCTCAGAATTTCTTTTCTCCTGTATTATAATTCCGTTGTAAAATGTACATTTTCAAAATTAATTAACCATTAAGAGGGAGGTGAATGCCACTCCAGTGGTGAAAGATGATTTCACAGGCTGGGTGCTTTGAAAGAAAGCTGTTGCCAGATAAGGTGGCAACTGTACTTTGGAGAAGAACAATAAGAGGTGACAGACAAGCCCTTGTTTACCAAACTGAATGGAGGACTTGCAGGTTTCCATTTGAGGATCAGTTACATAAAATAGCAAATCAAGTCTGGAGTGTTGTTTCACCAACCCATATCAGTAACCAAGTGGCAAGTGCTGCAGATTATAATAATAGCATGGCATGAAATTTTATTCAAGGCTGTGGCATATTTGGGGGGGGGAGGAGGGATTGCCTTGTATCTTGCTTTCACAAAATACAGAGAGGAAGAGCCACCACCTCATACATTTTAATAGATTTTCTGAAGTGACCTTCTATTTTTCTCCATTAACAACTGAGAAATGACTTTCTACTAGGACTTATATGATTGCTGCTTCAATGTTTTGACATTTTGATTTGATAAAATATTGACAAGAAGACTGTGGGGAGGGTTCCAGCAGACTGTGGGCCTCAAATTCCTCCTATAATTTGTTCAAAATATATGGGGCTGAGAGTTCTAATAGATAATTATATTGTTTCACCAATTAGATATCAATTCATGGCAGTCTTTTCCAGGGTTTCTTCGGTAAAAAAGTTCTCAGAAATGGTTTAGCAGCCCCTTCTTACTGTGGCACTCTAGAACTGTGGAGACACAGCAGGGACTCAGATTTCTGGACCCTTATTCCACAGCCAGGTACTCCAACACACTGGGCTTAATCTGTAAATATGAATTAGCTAACATAGTTAAATAGTTATACTGGAGGACAAATTGTTGGGAAATGGTTCTTTTCTTCATCTGGGTGAATTCTGATTTTTCACAGGCATGCAGCTGATCACCATCAGAAGAAGAATGCTGGGCTAAATGCCTCCAGCAAGGCAATTCTTTTGATGTTTCACCTCACAAGTGAGTATCAACAATTAGTCATTCAGAGGAAGAGAATGGGCAAACTGAAGCTAAGAGCAAACCAATACTACAAAGACCTTACCATTTTTATCATCTTAACTGTCAGTGCTTCCCTCAAAGAGTCCTAAGTAAATGTCATCCTTGCTCGAAAGTCAGTCATATCCGACTCATCTCTGTTTACAGTCCAAGAGCCAGTCCTGTCTGCATCTGCAGACATATACATGGACTTGTGCAGTGATGCACTGATTTTTTTTTACTACCTACTCTGTGGGCTGGCCAAACCTGGGGTGGGGCCAAATCTATGGGTGTGGCCAAACATCCTGCATTGTGGGCTATGGAGGTGGGCATGGCCAACCAAGTGGCCGTGGCCTGGGGAAATTTAAGCTACCGGTTCTGCAGAACCTGACAGAATCTGCTGCAGTGCATCACTGGACATGTGGCAGGCATGACTAGACACTGGAGTGCATGGAACGCTTTTTACCTTCCCACCAAAGTGGTCCCTATTTATCTACTTGCAATTTTTTGCTTTTGAATTGCTAGGTTGACAGGCGCTGGGACAGAAATGGGAGCTCACTCCACCGTGCAGCACTCAGGCCTTGAACTGCTGACCTGCTGACCTTCCAGCTGTCAAGTTGAGCATCTTAACCCATAAGCCACTGCAGTCCCTCAAAGTATCCTAGGGAGATGTTAATGCTGATAAAGAGTTCAAAATTAAGACTGTTTCTAGTGTTTCTCTCTTCCAATTACAATTTCCTAGATCTTGGGAAATCTATTCCACTGCAAAACCACTTGAAGACTATGCTGTGGTTTTCCCCCCACTAGTTTCCCCAATCTGAAGCCTTGTGTATTAGATTACACCCCTCTTCTTAATCCATCTATAGACCAGACAAAGATATCATAAATTATCACTGAAGATACAGCTATGGGAAATCTGTTTCTGATTTCTTCCATCTCAGTTTGCTCATTGCTTTTAGTTGCCTATTTTGTCTGGATGTCATAAGTACTTCATTATTCTCTTCTCTCAAGTACTTTGCAACTGCAGAGTTCCATGAATTGCTTTTAGAGATAATTATAGCTTGATGAATGTTTATGGCATACAGATTTTTTTTAATAGCAAGAACACCTGTCTGTCCACTCTGGATGTGTGTTTTTTTAAAATTTTACAGGAAGAATATGGCTTTGTTTTCAGTCTTTGGAGGATGGAACCTTTGCCCCTCCTCTCCCTCCTGTACAGTACAAGTGGGACTAGAAACAAAATGTCGCAACATGTGTACTCATCTTCTGAAACTAGTGTTCCTCTTTAGGCTCCAGCCAGCTGTTCCCTTCAAGCTGTTCCACTCCCATATCCCACGCAGAGGTTTCGCTTTATCTTTTCTGTCTGGAACTCAACCTTCAGTGAGCAAGGCAAGTTGTTTTGGTGGTGCCGAGGGACACAGCTTTGATTATTTCTTTTAAAGGTCCTATCACTTCTGCAAATTTTGGTGTTCTTCTGAGCCTTTCATTTTAGAGCTCAGAAGGTAACATTCAAGAAGCAATTTGTTGCTGTTACTCATTACTAGGGAAATACACTGGCTTTGGAGGAAAATGTTTAAATAGGGCAAAGCAAACAATATCTGTGTGTTTCTGGATCAACTTCAGGGCAGCTCAAGGATCCCCCTCCCTGTTGTTCTCAGGTTGGTTTACTTGCCCCTAAAAATCACTAAAGTAAAGTACAGTAAAGGTAAAAGTCACCCTTGCTTGAAAGCCAGTCATATCTGACTCCACGTTTCAGTGTTCATCTCTGTTTCATAGCCAGCACTGTTTGCTTCTGCAGACATTTCCATGATCATGTGGCAGGCAGGACTAGACACTCAGAGCACACGGGGCACTGTTTACCTTCCAACCGAAGTGGTACCTTGCAATTTGTTGCTTTTGAACTGCTAGGTTGGCAGGCACTGGGACACAGACGGGCCCTCATTCTGTCCTGCAATATTCGTGTATCAAACTGCTGACCTGCCACCTTCCAGTCAGCATCTTAGCCACTTGAGCCACTGCAGTTGGGGAATTACAAATGCTGAAATTTGGTGTGTGTTTGTGTGACAATTATTATAGGGAAACAAGAGAGACCTAATAAATAAGAGTCACAGAAGAAAGTGATGGAGGGTTGAAACCTCAATGAAAGGCTTCATTCCTCTGGGAATGCAGATTGCTGAGGAGGGCTCAGACCAACCTCACCGGAATCTATATATTTCCATTGTAATGGGTAGAAAGGTAAAGGTAAAGGTTTCCCTTGCTCGAAAGCCAGTCGTATCCGACTCTAGGGTGCAGTGCTCATCTCTGTTTCTAAGCCGAAGAGCCAGCGCTGTCTGCTTCTGCAGACGTTTCCGTGGTCATGTGGCAGGCATGACTAGACACCGGAGCGCACGGAATGCTGTTACCTTCCCACCGAAGTGGTCCCTATTTATCTACTTGCAATTTCTTGCTTTCGAAATGCTAGGTTGGCAGGAGCTGGGACGAAGACGGGAGCTCATTTCTGTCCTGCAGTACTTGGGAATTTCCCAGTCAGCATCTTAGCAACTTGAGCCTTTGAGAAAACAAGCCTCAATTTAAAATGCTTACTGGACTTTTGGCGTGAGGTGTTATCTGTTTGATTAATTCCAGGAGATGGGAAAATGACCAATGGAGGTTGTTACTATCTGACTGAAAAATATTAGTGTATGAGAGGGAAAGAAGGAATGAAAAGGACAGTCAGTTTAAGTTAGAACCTGAAGGGAGTTAGTACTTGAAGAGACTTCATTAGAACCTAGAGAGAATTAATTAGAACTTGAAGTCAGTTTAAATTAGAACCTGGAGAGAGTCAGTTAGTTAGAAGCTAAGGAGAATTAGATGGAATATGAAGACAATAAGTTACAATATGTTTTATTTTAAAGGGATATGGGAAATAAAGGATTATTTATTCTACTTTGTAACTGTTGTTCTGATCATACCTGTCAAGTATCCCGTATTGGTCAGGATTTCCTGTAATTCAGCGCCACTTCTTCTACTTTCTTGCCCAGACCCGCTGCCATCCCGTAATTTGACGGCGGGGGAAAGTAGTTACTATGCATCCCCTTCTGTGCATCCCCTTCTGCGCATGCGCAGAACCCTTCTATGCATGTACAGAAGGGTTCTGCGCAGAAAGGGATGTGCAGAAGCCTTCTGCGCATGCGTAGAAGGGTTCTGCACATGCGCAGAAAGGTTCTGCACAGAGGCCTTCTGCGCAGGTCCTATATTGTCTGGAGCCACGCTTGACAGGTATGGTTCTGATACTTTATGCTTTTTGAACATTTCTTCGTTCTTTTAAAATACATTAAAATATTTTTATAAGTGTCACTTTGTGAGGTAGAAAGGTTGGGATGCCTAAAGAAGGTGCCTTGACAAAGAGGACCAAACTCTACCTTTATTAGTTCAGATTTTGCACTACTGACCCACCTAGTCTGTCTGTTGTGCATTATTTATAGGAAGAAATAGTGTATATGTTGGACAGTGCCCAGTCAAAACTCCAAAGAGCAATTTCTCTAAGTCATGTGAATCTACACTAAAACTGTATAATACACATATTACACTATGCACTTTTAAGTAAGTGTGATCAAAAAGTCCATCTGACCTACAAAATTTGCAGTGGCTGGGAATCAGTGGCATAGCCAGAGGACTGTATACTATGAAATTACTGTACCAGAAAACACCCATTGTCACAAGAAATGGGGTAGCTCTTCTGTGAAGTAGAAATGAGGGAAGCACTTCAGGCAGCAGATTCTGGAGGTCATGAAGGGTCAACCAGCTGTTACTTAATTTATTATTATTATTTTTTACAGTTTGGATGGTTGTCATTTCATATCCTTCCCATACATTAAACCACATTCAAATGATAATTAATATTCTACTTGAAGATTTTTGAGTTCATGAAGTTCGTTAATATACTGCTTGAAGTTTTCTAAGTTGGACTTGTAAATAAAAGAAGACATTGCTTTGATAAATCTTGTAAAATATTGATTTTTTTTGCCTCAAATGGACTTTTGACCTTGTATCTATACACCGTTTGGCCCACCGTTTTTCTTCATTCCATGGAGTGGAGGGGGGCATCAGGATTTTAGAGATGCTTAGGTGGGGCATGGACAAAAAAAAAGTTGAGAACCACTGTAGAGCCTTTAAGCACTTCATGAACATTCTGGCCATAATTCTATTGAGGGAAACCATGCATATGAGTGCAATTGTGCACTGGATGGCCACCGCATGTCCCATCTCATGACCAGTCATGCTATCAGTTGGGCAATCAGAGGAGAACTGTGTACATGACATACGGCTTGGAGAATATGTCTTATGGCTGGTGCAATTGCTATTAACTCAGTAGAATCTGGCCTTTGTTTATCACAGGAACACCAAGATCTAGTAACTCAGGTTCTAGTAAAGAGAGGGGGGGAATTTGCTTTAGAAGGAATGTAGATATTGTATGAGTAAACCAGTATGGAAACAGGCAAACAAATCCCCAGAGTATGGGGATTTTTGGAGAGAAGACAAGGTGACAGTTGAATAATTATTATTCTTCCATATCAGGGCCAGACATGAAACTGCCAAAATGAAGGCACCTTTTGGTGAGTTCATTCTGCAGTTCCTTTCACTTAAGCTAGGTTGAAAAAAATTAGCCAGCAACACAAGATTACCGTTACCAGGGTACACCCAATTGTGATTCAAAAATGCCAAAATCTTTGAGGAGGTTCTTTTAAAAACCTCAATACAACATGATACAGAACCTACCAAGTATTTAATCTAATTAGGAAATAATACTAAGTATAACTACCTTATTGGAAAACAATAGGACAGCATTATTGGGTATCTATCCCAGGGTATATCACTAGATTCAGTGGACTTCTGTCTCAATAGACTAATGAATTCCATGAGAAATGTTTTCTACATTGCAATTGATTTTCCATTATTTCCATTATTTCTTTGTATTAAGAGGTCTATTTTAATTAATGTCAACACAATGAAAGGGTTGGGTAACTGTGCAGTTATTTCTTCTGTCAAAAGACCCCATAATTGAAAGTAAATTCATTTAACAATTAATATGTGACCTTGCTTATGGCTTTTGCAACATGCAGTATGCATGGCAGTTGGTAATACTGTAATGAACAACATTCATCATCTTAGTAATCATTTGTTGTACATAATTTAAAAGGGGATTTTGATATCTTGTGCAATGCTGCTAAAGTAATATCCAGGATTAACTTTTTTGCAAGAGCCTTAACCGTGTCTGAAAAGATGAGTAACTAGCTTAGAGTAACCCCTTTCTTTGTTGGCTCTCCTGTTGTCATAATCTTCTTATAGTTAAAAAGTTTTCTCCAATATTTAGCCTAGATCAGCGGTATTCACTCTCAGACCATAGACCACACACTGCATATAGCTGGCCTAGATTCCTCTTTTCTGTTCTTTTGTTCTTTATATCTTTCTTTCATTGTTGTTTTTTTTTTGGTAGCAAAGATTACGATTTCATCACACTCCCTCATACAGAGCAAAGATTTTAAAAGAAAACCCCCACAAACTTGTATACTTCATTGCACACTATCCAATGAGCCGCATTTAGCAGGGACCATCCTGTGGTATTTATCCTTGGTAAATCATTACTCAAATGTTGCTTTTTCTGAAAATTTTCTTACAGTTCACACATGCACAGAATAGTTGACATTCGGAGGTTACAACTGGTCCAGAATGCATCTGCCCCAGGTGGTGATGGGGCGTGGACATTATGCCCGCACCTCGCCACTGCTCTGGGAGCTGCACTGGTTACCGGTATGCCTCTGGGTGCAATTCAAGGTGCTGGTTTTGACCTGTAAAACCCTACATGGTAGTGGGCCAGGTTACCTAAGAAACCGTGTCGCCCCAAGAATGTCTGTCCATCCAACCAGGGCGGACCGGAGGGGCTCTCTAATGGTACAATCAGCTAGAGGGGCTCACCTCTCTAGCACACAAAGGAGGGCCTTCTCTGTGTCCGCACTGGCCCTATGGAACCTCCTGCTGATAGAGCTAAGGTTACAGACAGAATTGCTGCCCTTCAGGAAAGGTCTGAAAACCTGGCTGGCAGGGCAGGTGTGGGGCCCCGATGGGAATGTGGCCCCCACCCACTGGCTTATAGCCTAATGCAGTTTAGAGATCCCTTCCCCTCCCTTCTTTATTGATAGGGATGGGTGAATTTAACTAAGTGGTTTTATCTGTTTTATCTGTTACCTGAGTAGTCACGGCACCAGGCAAGTGTGGCAGGGGATCCAGCACCTTACTGACTACAAACTCAGTAATTCATCGCCTATAGAGAGCAGTGCTTCTCGGGTGGAGGAGCTGAATACCTTCTTCGCCCAGTTTGAGGTGATACCAGCACTGGATCCAGCAGTATTGCCAGAGTCATCGTCATTACTCCCCATAGGGAATGTTGCCAGGGTGGAAGAGGGAGAAGTGAGGTGAATATTAAAAGGGTCCTGATGGAGTGGCTGGTAGGGCACTGAGAGACTGCTCAGAACAGCTGGCAGAAACTTTTATGAAGATTTTTAATCTGTCTTTGGCCCAAGCCACTGTCCCACCTTGTCTGAAATCCTCTACTATTATACCTCTGCCTAAAAAGCCTAACATAGATAGTCTGAATGACTTCCGCCCTGTGGCGCTTACACCTGTCATAATGAAATGCTTTGAAAAGTTGGTGCAGAACCGTATTACGGCTTGTTTACCAGTTGGACTTGACCCTTATCAATTTGCATATAAGAGAAAGAGATCCATGGAGGATGCTGTGGCTACGGCCCTATATGCTGTTCTGACCCATTTGGAGAAACAAGGAACTTATGTGAGATTGTTATTTGTAGATTTTAGTTCTGCTTTTAATACTATTCTTCCGCATAGACTGGTGCCCAAATTATTAGATCTGGGGCTTCTGCCATGCTTATGCAGGTGGATACTAGATTTTCTATGAGATCGCTCCCAACGGGTCAGGATGGGCTCTCATGTCTCTGTAGATCTCAGTATAAGTATGGGGACGCCGCAGGGGTTTGTGCTGTGTCTTGAACGCCTGACTGGGTGCTGACTTACAGGAGGCATGTACCGATCCTTTAGGCTGCGATAATTTCCTTTATCCGCACACTCCCAGTGCAGCCTAAGGTCGCCTCACCGTACCGCTTCCCAATCGGCTTCAAAGAACTTCACCTGTTGCTTACAGGGAGTATGCGGTGGTTTTATATGTTGGTAGCATGTGGGGGCATAGAGCAAAACACTAGGATATAGCCTGATAAATTGACATCCACTCCGTTGATGTTACTCACAAAGAGTTTTATTTTCCATAAGCATCTGAAAAAGAACAGAGACAGAAACAAAAGACAAAGTTCATGACATGCTGAGCCCGCTTTTGTACATGCTTTACACATATGATGGTGTTCCCAGTTACCCCAGCAATAAGATCATCAAGTTTGCTGATGACACAACTGTGGTGAGTCTGATTACTGCTGGGGAGGGGGAGTCAGCTTACAGGAAGGAGGTTGAGATACTGATGGAGTGGTGTAGGGAAAACAATTTATTCCTCAATGTAAAAAAGACAAAAGAGATCATTGTGGACTTTAGAAAATGCAAATTGAACATCCAGCCACTTATTATTGAAGGGAATTGTGTAGAACAGGTCTCCGTGTTTCGATTTCTGGGAATGGAGCTGAGGGATGATCTAACATGGGGAGCAAACACCAAAGATCTGAGGAAGAGAGCACAGCAGAGTGTCCTGGAGGAAGCGGATTATCTAGACCCCTTTCTATCAGGATTCAGGCCCGGGTATGGTACGGAGATGGCATTGGTCGCACTGATGGATGATCTCTGGCGGGAGCGGGACGGGGGTTATCCATCTGTCCTGGCTCTTCTTGACCTCTCAGCGGCCTTTGATACCGTCGACCACGGTATCCTTCTGGAACGGCTCAAAGGACTGGGGATCCAGGGCACCGTGTTGTCCTGGTTTTCCTCTTTTCTGGAGGGCCGTACCCAGTCGGTGTGGTTAGAGAGTGAGAGGTCCAGCCCTAGGCTCCTCAAGTATGGGGTGCCTCAGGGCTCAGTGCTCTCTCCTCTCCTATTTAACATCTACATGAAGCCACTGGGTGAGATCATTCGTTCCCACGGGGTGCGGTACCATCAGTACGCGGATGACACTCAGTTGTACATCTCGGCCCGTGCTGTTGAAATCCTATCCGGATGCCTGGAGGCCATTGGGGTCTGGATGGGGGCCAATGGGCTTCGGCTGAATCCCAGCAAGACAGAGTGGCTGTGGATAAGGGGCCCCGTGTTATCCAGGGAGTTACCATCTTTGGTACTGGATGGGGCTGTTTTGCCCCAGACAAACCCAGTGCGCAACTTGGGGTCCTTCTGGACTCTTTCTGTTGCTAGAAGAACAGGTAGTGGCTGTGGCCAGGAGGGCTTTTGCCCAACTTCGGGTGATTCGCCAGTTGCGCACGCTCCTGGACTGGGGCTCCTTGCTTATGGTCACCCATACTCTGGTCACTTCCCGACTAGATTATTGTAATGCGCTCTACATGGGGCTGCCCTTGACGACCATTCGGAGGCTGCAGCTGGTCCAGAATGCGGCAGCCCGGGTGGTGATGGGATGTGGGCGATATGCCCATGCCTCACCGCTACTTCGGGAGCTGCACTGGTTTGTCTCCGGGTGCAATTCAAGGTGCTGGTTTTGACCTTTAAAGCCCTATATGGCAGTGGGCCAGGATACCTTAGAGACCGCATCGTCCCAAGAGTGTCTGCCCATCCAACCAGAGCGGACCGGAGGGGCTCTCTAATAGTGCCATCAACTAGGGGTGCACATCTGTCCAGCACCCGAAGGAGGGCATTCTCCGTGTCCGCACCAACTCTCTGGAACCTCCTGCCAACAGATCTAAGACTTCAAAGAGAGTTGCTGCCCTTCAGGAAGGGATTGAAGACCTGGCTGGCAGGGCAGGTGTGGGGCCCTAATGGGAACACGGTCCCTGCCTGCTGGCTTATGTAAACAATTAAGAACTCTCTCTTCTTCTTTTGATAGTGGGTGGGATGGGTGGGTGGGATATGGGTCTTTTAAAGTGGATGGGATATGGGTCTTTTAAAGTGTTTTTATGTGTTTTTAGAACTTGTTGTAATGCTGCCCTGAGTCGGGTTCTGTCTGAGTGGGCGGCATATATAAATATGACTATTAAATTAAATTAAATTAAATTAAATACTTCTTGAGAATCCTCAGGAAGAACAATCTTTCAAAGGACCTGCTGTTGGCATTCTACCACTATACCATAGAGAGTGTGTTAAAATTGCAAGGGGAAAAGGAAAGGACAAGGAGGTTGTGAAACCTAAGAAAAAAGACAAATCATTAGCAGAGGAGGTATCTCCACCAACTTCATTGCCTGAGCCACCTGACCAAACACAAATAATGGTTGAATTTTGGAAATTGTTCAAGAAATTTGAGAAGATGGAAGAGGCAAGAGTGAAAGATAAAAATGAAATTTTGGGAAAACAGGATAAATTGGCTACTATGTTTATTGATTTTTCTAAAAAAGTTGACCTCAATTTGCAAAGGATGGATGCCAATGTTAAGTCCCGCGCTCACCCTGCAGCCACACCATCGCTCGGGGATTGAGCCCACCTGCACCTGCCACTGCCGCCGCCCCCTCCGAGCCACACTTGGCTGGAGGGGTGAAAAGCCACCACCGCAGCTGCTGCAGAGAGGCCCGCGCTCACCCCGCAGCCACACCATCGCTCAGGGATTGAGCTCACCTGCGCCCGCCGCTGCCACTGCCCCCTCCGAGCCACACCTGGCTGGAGGGATGAAAAGCTGCCGCTGCCGCCACTGCTGAGAGGCCCATGCTCTCCCCGCAGCCACACCATCGCTCGGGGATTGAGCCCACCTGCGCCCGCCGCTGTCGCCACCCCCTCTGAGCCACGCTTGGCTGGAGGGGTGAAAAGCTGCCACCGCCGCAGAGAGGTCCGCGCTCACCCCGCAGCCACACCATCGCTCGGGGATTGAGCCCACCTGCACCCGCTGCTGCCGCTGCCCCCTCCAAGCCATGCCTGGCTGGAGGGCTGAAAAGCTGCCGCCACCGCCACTGCCACCGCCACCGCAGAGAGATCCGTGCTCACCCCGCAGCCACACCATCTCTTGGGGGACCAAAGTCGCTTATTTTAGGACTTTTGTCTTCTGCCCTGTCTGGGACTCTTTCTCCATGAGGGGAGTGACAGGTGGGAACCACTGCTCTCAATGCAGCTGCCCTTATGGTCATTTGAACCATTGGGCACCTTTGTGGCTGCTGGGTGGTTGAGGTTAATTCTGTAATTTTTATAATGTATGTGTTATTATTATTATTATTATGTGACTTCCCCCTCCCCTTCCCCCCATTGTCATTTTATGTATGATATTATGCTTATATTATTGTATTCCTATTATACAGTATTGTATATTGTTTATTCTGTATTGTATTTTTTGCATGATTTGATGTTTTGATAGTATTAATAGTGTATTGCTTTTTGTATTCTATTGTATATTTTGCTCTGTTTATTGTATTTATATATGTTGTAAGCCGCTTTGAGTGGCACTTGTGTCAGGAAAGCGGGATAGAAATAAAACTTAACAACAATAATAATAAAAGTCGATGCAAAATGAAATGAAATTGATGCAAGGGGATATTAAAGGGCTGCATGAGGAGGAGAAAGAAATTAAAATGAAAGTTGATGTACAGGAAAAAAGGATAGATGTTATGGAAGAGATGATGAGGAAACAGAATATAGTGATTTGTAATATGGGGCACAAAATGCCAGACCAGCTAAAGGATAGAATAATTGATTGGTTAAACAATTTGAAAATGGGGAAAGATTTTGTTAATGAGGACATTGTAAGTGCTTATAGGGTGGGTCCGAGGACGGGGAATGCTGTACAGAGAAATGTATTGGTCAAGTTTGCAAATTGGGGAGATAAACTGAAGGTAATTGCCTTCTTAAAACAAGCTGGTTCTGGTGCTTTAAAAATTGATGGGAATGAAATGGAAATTTATAATGACATTTCTATGAAGGAACATAGTTGGAGGTACAAGATGAAGCTGGTAACAAAATTTTTGATGGAAAAAGGGATAAAATATAATTGCCGTTTTCCACAACAACTAAGATTCTTTCATGAAAAGAGAATGCATGTGATTGATCCAGAGACTGATGCATTGGAATATTTGTGTTTAAATGATCTGGTTAAGGCATCTTCAAGAGAATGGCTGGCATTGAGGAGGGCATTGTTGGAGTCTGGGGCCATAAGGAGGTATTATGGAGGAGCTAAGGAGGAAGGAGCGGCAGGAGGAGAGGAAGCAGGAGAGACTGAGGTTGATTTACAATTATTGGTACTAGTTGATGTGGGGGGAAGTAAAGGTCAAAAGGGAGGGAAATAGGAGAAAGGACTGAAACTAATGAGGCTTAAAGGGAGATTAGATAAATTGATTGATTTTTTTAATAAGAAGAGTAGCGCTAGAGCTATTGTTGTTCAGCAAATCTTACATGTTCTCCCCTCCCCTCTTCAGAAGATGAAGGCGGCTTTTTTGAATAAAGAAGTTGGGAGGATAGAAATGAGTGTTTTTGTGTTTTTTGTTGTAAGTATTGTTTTAATTATTGTGGGTTAGAAGGTGACACGCCTAATGGAGAATTCAGGGATGGAAGAAGTGTGTGGTTAATTATATTATGAGGAGTTTTAAAATGATAACATGGAATGTGAAAGGTACAGGTTCTCCAGTTAAGAGAAGGAGGATTGAATCAGCCCTGAGGAAGGACAGGCCGGATAGGGTCTTTTTGCAGGAAACTCATCAAAATTCACAGGATACGAATAAAATTTTCCTGGGATGGATGCAACATTACGAGAGGTCGTATGGCACATCAAAGGCAAGAGGAGTGGCAATTTTGATTTTGAATAGGTTGGGGTTTGAGATAATAAATAGTATTTCGGATCCAGAGGGTAGATATTTGATAGTAAAGGGGAAAATAGATGATGAGGAACTAACTCTGGTGAATTTATATGCTCCAAACGATCATCAAGGTGATTTTTTAGAAAAAAACTTCATAAAATATTGGTAAAAGAGAAAACAGCAAAGATGATTGTGGCCGGTCATTTTAACTTAGTAAGATCAAATTTAGTCTGCACAAATATATTAAGATCTGGAAAAGGTATTAAAGGACAGACATTAGATAATTGGATGGTATTTTTAGGTTTGAAAGATACGTGGAGAGAGACTAAGGGGCCAGAAAGGGTATATACATATTTTTCACAGGTCCATAATTCATATTCCAGAATTGACTATATATTTGTAATGGAGAATTTGGTTAGAAACATAGAGGATATAGAAGTTGGAATTTTAAAAGAATCAGATCATACTAAAGTGATGATGGAAGTGAGGATAGAGGGTAAAAAGAAGTCGAGAAGCATCTGGAGATATGATGATAAATTATTTAAGGATCATAAATGTAAAGAACAAATTATGGAGAGTTGGAAGGAAAATTGGTATTGGAATGATAATTATGAGGTAAACTTTAACATTGTTTGGGACGCTATGGAGTCGGTTTTTAGAGGGGAAAGTATCAGGCTAGCTAGCATTAGATATAAAAAAAATTAAGATGGTACAGAACAAAATTGAGAGTGAGATAAAGAGGTTGCAGGAGGAACATGCAAGAACAAAGGATAGGAAGGTTTTTGATAATTTGCAAAGATTAAAAACTGAGTTGATAGGAAAGGACATAGAAAAAGTGAAAAGGGACCTTGTTTATTTAAAAAGAGAATATTTCGAATACAGCAATAAGAATTCAAAAATATTAGCAAGAGCAGCTAAAGAGAAGAGAAAAAAAAGAGAAATTGGAGTTTTGATAAATGAACAAGTATTGAGATGTAATAAGATTAGAGATAAATGTAAAATTGTGAGAGATTTTTATCAAGCGTTATATGCCAAAAAAGAGATAGATGTGGATAAGCTTAAAAAACAATTAGAGAAGCAAAAAGAGGGTGGTATAAAGCAAGAAGATAAGGATAAAATGGAGGAACGAATAACAGAAAAGGAGGTAAAAGAGGTAATAGCTAGTTTGAAAGCGGGGAAAGCTCCTGGGGAAGATGGGTTACCTGCTGATTTTTATAAAGAATTTAAATTCATAGTGGTTTCAAAATTGGTGAAATTGTATAACTATATATTAGATGGGGGACAAATTCCGACTTCATGGTATAGGACCACGATTGTATTGTTGCCAAAACCAGGAAAGGACCTGGAAAATGTGGAATCCTATAGACCTATCTCGCTGATTAATCAAGATGCCAAGATATTTACAGTGATATTGGCAAACAGGTTAAATAGTTTCATGGGCAATTATATAAATGTAGATCAGGTGGGCTTTTTGAAGGGGAGACATATGGCGGATTTGACAAGAAGAGTGATGGATTTATTAGACACTGTGAGACAAACAAAGGAAAAAGTGGGACTAATATCTTTAGATATTTTCAAGGCATTTGATTCATTACAATGGGCTTCAATTAAATGTTATGGATTTGGTGATAAATTTAGAAAGATAATAGATCAATTATATCAACAAGGTACAGCTATCATCAGAGGAAACGATGAGGTTACTGATGAGATAAATTTAGAGGCAGGCACGAGACATTGTCTCCGATTTTGTTCATTATGGCAATGGAGTTATTAGCAAAAGCTATAAGAGAAGATGGGGAAATAGAAGGGGTAATGGGAACCAAGATAAGTTTATATGCTGATGATACCCTGATAATCGCTAAGCACCCTGAGAAGGCATTGGTTAAGATTCAAGCGCATTTAGAGGTTTTTGAGGATATTACAGGATTGAAGATAAATTGGGATAAATCGGAAATGATGTTATGTAATATAGGAAAGGAAGATCAGAAGAGGATAAAAAGTATGGGTAATATTAAAATCAAAGACAAATTGAAATACTTGGGGATAAATATTTCAAGTAGTCTTGAAGATCTTAAGAGATTGAAGTATGACAGTTTGAAAAATGAAATTAAAGTAAAAATTAAAAATTTTCAAAAGCTGAAACTGTCATGGTTTGGAAGAATTGCACTTAGTAAAATGATGCTTTTACCTAGAATTAATTTTTTATTTGATGCTTTAGCAATTCAAATGAAAGAGAAGGAAATTAAGGAGTTTCAAAAATTGATTAATGAATTTTGTAATGGTGGAAAGAGGCCTAGATTATATTAAAAAAATGGTATTTATCCCAGAAAGTAGGTGGATTAGGGATGCCGAATTTGTTGGTATATTATTGAGCTTTTCAAATTAAGAACGTTGTAAAGATCTTGGCTAGGGAAAAAGCAATATGGGAAGAAATTGAAATGAAGGATTATAAACTCATAGGTAAAATGATTTTTTAGGAGCTAATACTAGAAAAGTTGTAACCAAAAACACAATGATGAAGGGATTGATGAATTCTTGGAAAAAAGTAAAGAAGGTTCTGGCCCCAAATATTTCACAGATTATTGAATTGGAGGATATGGCAAATTTTCCAATAAAGATAGATAAAAGGGTAAAAGAAATATTGGATAAAAATGAAGTTTTCCTGCTAAAAGACTGGTTACGGACCTGTATAGATATTGATAAAAGAACAAATTTGTTTGGGCAAATGAATGTGAATTGGTTTCAGACGGCGCTGGTAAATAAATGGAACAGTAAATATCTGAGAGAATTTGAGTTGGATAGAGAAAAGACAGAATTTGAGGAGTTGATTTTGAAATTAAGAAAGGGAGATGGAAATATTAAGGGTTTAGTTAGCAAATTGTATATAATTTTGAATAAGGAGGGTAATCCACAGGAGGATTTAAAAGCAAGCTGGGAGTAGGATTTGAATATAAATATAGAAAAAGATGTATGGCGGCAAAAATGGAAAAAGAGGATAATGAGAACTTTGTCAGTTAGAATAAAGGAACATAATTATAAAATGTTGTGGAGGTGGTATTTGACCCCAGTGAGGTTACATCAGATTGATAACAAAAAAGACAAAATGTGTTGCAGATGCAAAGAGGAAATTGGTACATATGAACATATGTGGTGGAGCTGTACTGTGGTTAAAGATTTTTGGGAAAAAGTCGAGAAAGAGATTGGTAAAATTATGGGCAAGAAAATTAAACTGGGGTCAAGTATCACCATGTTAACAGATGTGGAATGCCTTAATTTGAATAGGGAGGAAAAAGAATTATTAGAAATATGCTTACAGCTGGTAGACAATGTATTGCTAGGAATTGGAAAAATGATATAAGAATAAAGATAGAAGAATGGTACAAAGAAATGTGGAATTTAGCAGTGAATGACAAATTAACTTGGGAGTTAAATAAAAAAGGGGAAGCATTAAAGAGAATAGATTTTGGAATATTTGGCATGCTTTTGTGGATTACTCACTTAGAGGGGATGAAATAAATAAACCTGTACCTGATCAGAGAAGTTTTTGGAAAGAAAATATTAAGACATCCTGATTTCTCCAGGGCAATGTAAATATCACAGGGTGTTTTAATTTTTCTTTTTGTTACTTTTTACTTCTACATTATTTACTTAGCACTGTATTAGTATTAATGAATTTATGTATGAAATATTACACCATATTCAAAGTTAAGTTAAACAATTCTACTTGCAATTTATAAGGATAGGCTAATAATGTATTGGTGTATTAATGAACTTATCTAATTGTAATATGGTGTTAGAATTTAAATAGATATAATTTGCATGCAAATGTATTATGTATTTTTATCATATATATTTTTATGTTTTATTTTTATATATGATGTAATTTTGTTTGAAAAATTTAATAAAAATATTTTTTTAAAAAATAACATGGGGAGCAAACACCAAAGATCTGATGAAGAGAGCACAGCAGAGGTTATACTTCTTGAGAATCCTCAGGAAGAACAATCTTTCAAGGGACCTGCTGTCGGCATTCTACCACTGTACCATAGAGAGTATGTTAACCTATGGTCTGTGTGTATGGTTTGGGAGTTGTACAGCTAGGGAAAGAACAATGCTGTTCAGGGTCATAAAGACTGCGGAGGGGATAATCAGGCGTACTCTTCCCACTCTAGATCAAACCTATGCCACCAGGTGTTATAAGAAAGCTGTCGAGATTGCACAAGATAGTACGCACCCCGGAAATGATCTCTTTCAGATTCTGCCTTCTAGAAGAAGGTATAGGGTCATAAAGACCAGGACCAGCCACTTGAGAAATAGTTTCTACCCAAAAGCGGTTCTGGCTTTGAATGCAGTGCAATGCAGTCTATGAGGGAGCTTCTGTATATAGTTTTTAGAGGTTTAAGAGTTTTAGAGTTTTAGAGCATTTTAGGGGTTAAATGTGTATATGTGGGGTGGGAGTATGTTGATGATTTTGTATAGTTGTATTTTGTTTAGGTATTGTTGGGTTGATAAGTGTTCGTTGTTCTGTGCAGGACAATGACAATAAAGATTTATCTATCTATCTATCTCTATTTATCTTTTGTATGTTTTTATGCTAGTTTTATTGAAATTCTATATTTTGTGTTTTTAGATTATGCTGTTGAACCGCCCTGAGTCGGGTTGTACCTGAGTGGGCAGTATAGAAATTCAAAAAATTAAATTAAATTAAATTAAATTCTCAAGGTTTTAATTGTCCCGGCTCCATCCATTGGGATCTCTAGTAGTTACATTTCCAAAAAGAGGGTAGCAAATTCATTTTAATTTTAATACTTTTGTGGTTTTAAGATTTTTTATAAGGGGATGAAGGCGCAAACGGTATAGAACTCAACTGATAAGAAGAACCGTTTGAAATAGTGACTGTGGCTTAAAGAAGAATGAAGCCGTAATGTATAAGCAAAAGTCTTTATAAAAAATATATTTCCAAAAGCATAACAACAAAAATAATTCCTCTGTGGGTAAGTTAGTTAATGAGAGTTACAGTA
Source organism: Bradypodion pumilum (assembly GCA_035047305.1). Taxonomy (NCBI): domain Eukaryota; kingdom Metazoa; phylum Chordata; class Lepidosauria; order Squamata; family Chamaeleonidae; genus Bradypodion; species Bradypodion pumilum. The sequence continues at coordinate 227,009,223 of JAWDJD010000003.1, read as the reverse complement.
ATGATGTATTCTTGGATAAACAAAATTAATTCCTCTGTGGGTAAATGTAAATAGTTCACTGTTTCTTTCACAGGTAGATATGAATGATTCACTGATATAGCAATATTTTCTTTCAAAGTCGATACCAGTTATTTCGACTTTTCGAATTACTATATTCTTCTTCAGGAAGATCTGCACATAAAAATTATATACAAACATGATAATTAGCATGACTAAAATGGTTACTGTTGCACATGAGTTCTCAAAGATATATAACATTACTATGGATGTAAGAAAGTCAAAAGGCACAAGCTTAGCAATATGTAAAAGAGTCTCTTGAAACTGCGTCCTTGCCTCCGCTCCAGCTATTAGGTGCATATGGACGTTAATGATGTGTGTGGGGCAGCTGCCTTTATGCTAGATGAAAACTGACTCATGTGTAACCAATTGCTATACACACCCGAAGCCAGCTGCTAGAGTCGTATAAACTTACTCCCTGGAAAATTCTATAGAAACGCCGCCAAATCATGCTCCTGATTTAATCCTTTTGGATACATAGTATCAAAGAAGTGAATAAAAAATGCTTCCCGTTGTCTTAATCTTTTGTTGATATCACATCTTTCAAATAACTTTGGTTGAACCGTCTCTAACACTACAAAGCGGAAGTCCCTATCTGAGTGGCACTTTTCCATATAGTGAGAGACCAATGGTGCTTCTGTCACCTGGTGTCTAATTTTAGACCTGTGTTCCGAAATCCGCTGCCTGAGTGGCCGACTGGTGAGTCCCACGTAACGCATCTGGCAGGGGCATTCCCATATATAAATCACGCATTTGCTGGCACAACTGGAAAGGGATTTTAAAGAAAAGGTTAACCGCTTATTTGGAACATAAATATCTTTGGTTTCCCAGCAGAATTGACAAATTCTGTACATGAATGGCACTTATAATGTCCTGTTGGAAATTGTTTATCATCAATAATAGTCCTGGCAGTATGGTCGGAACGTACAAGAATGTTCTAATAGATTTCGACCTTCTAAAGCCAATCATCGGTTTTTCATTACACCCGGGAAGGTCCTTAACCAAATGCCAGTGTTTGTAAATAATGTTCTTAATTTGGTTGGCTGCTGGTGAAAACTTGAAAGAACACCTGATCAAATTACCCCCTCCACGCTGTTTCCTATCAAGCAAATGTTTTCTGGGTGTGTCCCTTACTCTCTGAAGAGCTGAATTAACTACGTGCGTGGGATAAACTCTATTTTTAAGTTTTCTCTGGATGACTAAGGCGGATTTATTGAAGTCTGCGGATTCCATGGAGTTTCTCTTGGCACGGCCAAAAAGGCCAAAAGGGATGTTATTTCTGACAAAGGCTGGGTGATAAGAAGAGTACTCTAAATACGGGTTCCTATCCGTTGGTTTCCTATACAACTTAACCGCTACTCTTCTAGACTCTGAAATGTAGACCTCTACATCCAAAAATGGGATGGAAGAGGTGTCAAAGTGAGGAGTAAATCGTAAATTATTGTCAATGGAATTAATCCATTGTACAAAATCACTGACAATGTCCTGAGAATCAAGAATAAAAAATAAATCATCTATGAATCTGCCATAGTATATTACGTGAGGCAGAAAAGGATTGGAGGAATGATACATGTGTTGGCTTTCAAAGTTGTTCAAATACATGTTGGCAACTGAGGGGAAGCGCTGTATACTAACATTCCCCTTGAGGAGGCAAGAACTATAGTTCAGGACAAGTTAGACACCAGAGCCTCTCAACTTCCACCAACACATTTCTTAATGGATCTATTGGACATAATATTCGATCATAATTACTTTAGATTCGAAAAATCTTTTTAAATTCAGGTAAAGGGCATGGCCATGGGGAGCCCCCTGGCCCCCTCAGTTGCCAACATGTATTTGAACAACTTTGAAAGCCAACACATGTATCATTCCTCCAATCCTTTTCTGCCTCACGTAATATACTATGGCAGATTCATAGATGATTTATTTGGGTAGAAATCTTTATCTGAAGGACAGTATCCTCTCATATAAGCCTTCATGTCCTTTTGCTGGCCCCACTGCCCCGATGGTCTCTTTTGGTAAGGAAGCCAAGTTGGCTCCTCAGTCTTGTCTTTCCACTGACAGGCAAAGACCTTCCTTTTTATGCAGAGTTGGAAACAGAGAAACCATTATAGGATGCTATGTATACTGAATTGAAGTGGATATGCTTTTAAGTATTTTTAAAAAGATGGTTTCTACTATAGCTATTTATTTGTTTTTAATATTATATCTCTTTTATGTTGTTGTTCAGTCGCACAGTCGACTCCAACCCTTTGCGACCCCATGGACCATTTTCCTCCAGGCGCCTCTGTCCTCCACCATCCCCCTCAGCCCTCCCAGCCCTGTGCCCACTGTGTCTACAATACCATCTAGCCATCTCATCTTTGGCCTCCCCCTTCTTCTTTTGCCCTCCACCTTTCCCAACATCAAGGCTTTCTCAAGTGAATCCTACCTTCTCATTTGATGTCCAAAGTACTTTAGCTTCGTCTTTACTATTTGACCTTCCAATGAGCAGTCAGGGTTGATCTCTTCTAAGATTGACCTATTTGTCCTCCTCGCTGTCCAGGGGACTCTCAAAACTCTCCTCCAACACCACATTTCAAAGGCATCTATTCTTCTGTGCTCAGCCTTCCTAATTGTCCAGCTCTCGCATCCATACATTACTACTGGGAATACCATTGCTTTGACCATGCGAATTTTTGTTTGCAATGTGATGTCTCTGCTTTTCACTATGTTCTCCAGGTTTCTCATTGCTTGTCTCCCAAGGATCAGTCGCCTTTTTATTTCATGGCTACAATCCCCATCTGCAGTGATCTTTGATCCTAAGAAAGTAAAATCTGTCACTGCTTCTACTTCTTCCCCATCTATTTTCCAGGAACTGATAGGGCCTGTTGCCATTATCTTGGTTTTCTTGATATTAAGTCTCAAGCCAGCTTTTGCACTCTCCTCCTTCAATCCAATCAGGAGCTTCTTTAGGTCTTCCTCACTTTCTGCCATTAGGGTGGTATCGTCTGCATATCTCAGATTGTTGATGTTTCTCCCAGCAATTTTGATCCCATATTTTGATTCCTCCATCCCTGCACTGCACATTATGTGCTCTGTGTATAAGTTCAATAAGCAGGGTGACAAAATGCAGCCTTGTCTTACTCCTTTTCCTATTCTAAACCACTCTGTCATTCCGTGTTCTGTCCTAACTGTTGCTTCTTGTTTCATGTACAGATTTCTCAGGAGGCATATGATGTGCTCTTTTTAAAAAATGTTTATTATTATTATTTTGAATCAATTGTGAGTTGTCTTGGGTCCTCTGGAGGGAGAAAGGCAACATATAAATACTGTGCAACACAACAAGTAACTGAAAGAACATTAATTCAGTAAAACTCTGAGCTACATAATTAATCTGTTCCATGTTTTTTTTCTTATAATGAAGATTTCTTATTTCAAAGTGCCCATAGGAATGCATTTTCTGATTTCCCATAGGAATGCACTGTAAAAAATTCCATAAAGCGAAGCACAGTTTCCCATAGGAATGCATTGGGGAAAAACTGTTCTGAAAATATTCTGTAAGCCGAGGCATTATTTTCAATGGATTTCTTTCCATAAGTTGAGGTTTCCGTTACCTGAAGCATCTGTGACCTGGGGTTTCACTGTACTGTACTTGATTTAAGGCTGCATTAAGGAAAATATTATTTCCAAGGGTAAAAGCAGACTTTAAAGAAAATCAATACTCCCAATGATTTACCTGTTTACATTCCCCCAACAAATTTATTTAGAGACACCTCTCAGCTCTCAGACTTGCAAATTAAATTTGTGTTTACTTCAGGTGACCAATTACAAAACAAAGCATGCATGACATGTTGATAAGGAAGATCACATGTTCTGGCAAAGATATGTTTTTCACCCCTAAGTGAAGGGTACCTCTCAAAAAGACATGTGATAATCATCTCATTTGACCCCTAGTAATAAGAGGTCATAGTTCCATTTTGTGCCATGTTAATTACATCTGGAGGACTGTGTCCAGTTCTAAAAGAAAAATATGGCCCCAGATGTATTTATTTATCAGTTATTATTTTCCATCTTTCCTCCTATGTACTGTAGGCAAAATACATAGTCATTCACCTCTTCCATTGTATTTTCAAAGCAACATATAATACTTTGATTAAAATCAGGAAAGGAATCATGAAATATAGGAAGTGAAGTACTGTACATACCTTATCAATCCCATGTTACTGCTGGGTGGAACATGGCCTTGCCATTATGGAGAAAATGGCAGCTTCCCTTTTCAAGGAAAAATAATCCTGTCAGAGTAGAGTCATTCTGGGAGCCATCAGCTTCCTACTGCTGTTTTTCTTTATTGTCAATTCTGTTGTGAATTGATATCATTTTCTTTGGTTTTAAGTAGAAATGGCCAAAGCAATAAATAGCTGGGGAAAGGTTTATGGGTCAAGAATAATCAAAATATTTTGTGCTTCACAAATTTTGGTATGAATGTCATATTTTTGTTTTCCAGAATGTAAATTCATTGCTTGAACTTTGAGCAGGTTGGAATAATTGATGCATTTAAGTTATTTTAGGACAAGATTTGGTGAGACATAAGAACATAAGAACAGCCTTGCTGGAACAGGCCACAGCCCATCCAGTCCAGCATTCTGTCTCACACAGTGACTCACCATTCGCTTTAGGGTATTCCCAAGCAGATGCCTTCACCTGCTTAGGATTCCCTGGAAATGGCATATCCTGCCTATCTCTCCAACCCGGTGGTTGTCCTTAGGTATCCATAATTATAGCCATTGATACCCTTGTCCTCCATGAACTTGTCTAATCCTTTCTTAAAGCTGTCAAGACTGACAGCTGTCACCACTTCTTCTGGCAGGGAGTTCCATAGACCAGTGATCCTCTGGGTGAAAAAGTACTTTCTCTTATTTGTTTTAGAACTATTACCCAAAGGTTTCATAGAGTGCCCCCTAGTTCTAGTGTTGTGCGATGGAGAAAACAGTTTTTCCTTATCTACTTTGTCCACACTGTGCATGATTTTATAAACTTCAATCAAGTCACCTCTTAGACGCCGTCATTCAAGAGTGAAGAGGCCCAACCGTTGCAGCCTCAGATGGTAAGGAAGGTGTTCCAGTCCCCTAAACATTCTGGTTGCCCTCCTTTGCACTTTTTCCAGCTCTATAATATCCTTCTGGAGGAATGGCGACCAGAAATGTACACGGTATTCTAGATGAGGCATCACCATAGATTTATAAAGTGGCAAAATGACACTTGCTGACTTATTTTCCATACCCTTCCTAATGATCCCTAGCATTGAGTTTGCTTTTTTTACTGCTGAGGCGCACTGGGTTGACACCTTCATTGAGCTATCCACCAGGACACCAAGGTCCCTTTCCTGGTTTGTCGCAGAGAGTTCAGACCCCATCAGTTTATAAATGTAATTGGGTTTTTTTGCCCCAACGTGCATCACTCCTCAATTACTAGTGTTGAAGCTCATTTGCCACTGTTTTGCCCACTCCCCAGTGTCAAGAGATCCCTCTGGAGCTCCTCACAATCTTTCACAGTTTTGACTACCCGGTATAATTTAGTGTCGTCAGCAAATTTGGCTACCTTGCTATTTACTCCTACTTCTAGATCATTTATGAAGAGGTCCCTATTTATCTACTTGCAATTACTTGCTTTCGAACTACTAGGTTGGCAGGAGGTAGGACAGAGATGGGTGCTAATTCCATCATGCTGCACTCGGGTCTTGAACTGCTGACTTGCCAATCTTCCAGCTAACAAGGTGAGCTTCTTAACCACAGTCCCAAAGATGGTAATGTAAATCATGATGCAGCATTCATACCTCTCTTTTCCAGCCAGTAGGCTCCAAGGCAATGTAGAAGAAAACAAATAACAAACAATACCAATAAAATCATTCAAGCATTATTATTGTATGGGTATTTTCAACACAGACTAATCCAGTTATTTTAATGAGAACAAAAATACAGGAGGCAGAGTAAAATTTTGACTACCTCTTCGTTTTGCACATCAGAACAATTTACAACATAGCCCCTTCTGTGTCATTCTAGCACTATTCATGACTGTACTCTGAACAGCCCCAGCGAATTTACCTAAGGTAAACAATGAGAACAAGAGAAACATCAATCCATATCATGGCCAGAATGATTAGACTCTGGTTTTCACTGAACAATGCAAGTAGATGTGCTAAACTCTAACCGTAGGCGTTTCTATTTGTTTTATCAGTCTTATCACTTTTCTGTAGCAAATGCCATTGGATTGCTACAATTTGGTAAACTGAATATAACTGTCCTTATATTTCTATCTATACAAACTGAATAAATAAATAAATGAATGAATGAATAAAATCTTACTAAATTTTCACAAAAGCTAAGTAAACTACAGTTTAGTGCCACAAACAATGAGAGACTTCTAAAAAAAGGATGAAGAAACAAAAAACAAGCAAAAAAAACTTATGGCTACATTCAATTTTAGTTCCACCTACAATGGAATCAATCAAAGGACCTTCTGTTAGTATTGACAAATAAGTAGGATTACCATACTCCAGTTTTCCAATCTGGCCTGTTTAATTTGTATATTAAGCAACTATACTATGCTTAGTTGCATATTATGCAAATTAATCATATTAATAATTTTAGTTTTTGTTACCAATTTGTTTAAGCATTGACTTTATTGGTCTAACAACCACTAAGTAATGTATTAAATGTTGTACAGTAAAACCCCGACTTACACATGCCTCGAGTTACCTAAAATTTGACTTACATAATTATTTTGTGCTAAAACCATGTCCCAATTTACACAATTTCCTATGGATTTGCTTCAAGTTACATAAATATTATTTTTCCTATGGGTTCGCTTCCAGGTACATAAAAATTCATTTCCCTATGGGTTTGCTTCGAGTTACGTAAAAATATTTTTCCTATGGGTTTGCTTCGAGTTACATAAAAATAATTTAAGCAAAAGCCTACGGAATGGACTTTTTATGTAAGTAGGGGTTTTACTGTACTTGGAATAGAGATAGCCAAGTTCAAATCCTACCTCAAATCACAAAACTTGCTGGGTGTTTTGGGTCCATTGGCATATATGCTGGGAGGGAAATTATGTAAAGTAGACATGTATGCTACTGGAACAAAGAAATTACAAGACTAGGATCCAGAGAGAGACAGTAGAAATAAAATGCATCCATCTGTTGGACACCCATCACAAAGGTTTGAATATTAGCCAAGGGTTTGTGGGACATTATCAAATTTGATTCACAGATTGTTATATGATGCTATATATGTTGTATATTATATTTTGTTATATTATACCATCTTCACAAACTTTCTTATAAATTCTCTTTCACAACATGGGCTGTCTCACAGAACAAAGAATGTGCTCACACAGTAACACAAAGGTTAAACTCATTAGCAAATGTTCAATGCCAGCTGTTTGTTTTGTATCTTTCCAATATTTGCAAGTGAAATAGTATCTTCCCACTCTTCCCACATTTGCAATTGAAAAATAGGGGGATTTACAGCTACTGAAGCTGAAGCTCAGGTACTTTGGCCACCAAATGAGATGAGAGGACTCACTTCAGAAGGCCTTGATGCAGGGAAAGATAGAAGGCAAAAGGAGAAGGGGGCGGCAGAGGATGAGGTGGCTAGATGGCATCGTTGATGCAATGGGCATAGACCTGTGTGGGCTGCAAAGAATGGTAGAGGATAGAAGAGCCTGGTGTGCGGTGGTCCATGGGGTCGCAAAGGGTCAGACTTGACTGTACAACTGAACAATAACAACAGCTAATCTGAATAACAAATAGAGATAATCTGCCATTACCAATTGTATGATGCCACATTGATTTGTATGCTTATCTGTTATGCTAACCGATCACTCTGTACCTCTGTACCTGATGTGTATAAATTGATGCCATGAAGCCTCACTTCAATGTCTGATGAAGTGGACTTGATCCACAAAAGCTCACATTGAAATACAACAGTTAGTCTTAAATGCTACAGCATTTTTTGTTTATTCTCTGATATGCCTGAAACACATACTAACATGGCTACTATTTCAAAACATTCAACTATGTATGCTACTGTTGAACATAAACAAAAAAAGATGGCATTTCCCCATGTACAGGGGTTTCTCGTGATGTTTCTCATGCAGTCACCCTCAGTTTTTACCACCCCTCAGATGCAAGACAATATCACAGGATTGCCTCGTAAGTAACATAATGTCTGATTAGTAGGGGCAAATGCAGGGGAAATTGGAAGGCAAACTGCAGAAATCACCTGGGGAGTGTACAGGGTACTATTTCCTGCAGAGATGCAGATCAAATGTATTAGTAAAACTACAAAATATCCCTGTATATTGATACTTTCTGTATTTTTCATTTTCCTATAATTCAAATTGTGTCCTCACTTCAGTATTTGTGCCTACAGTTCTTCATGACTCTTAGATATTTCATAACTTTGAAGAATACTGTGGTTATAGAAGCATTCTAAAAATTTTTTTTAAAGCTAACGTTAACAGACAAGCTGATGTTGCATGAATTATTGCAACAATACAAAGTACAGTACTTTAATCTTTATACCCTGGTGAATTTTGATGTGATTAGAAATGATTGTCTGATTTTATTCTGCAATTTAGCCATTCACTGGGATAATTGTCAGCTATGGGTGACATATGCTTCTGAGTTTCCTCTGGAGGTTTACAATTCATGTGGGGCTCTGAGAATAGCCTCTGATCAGGTACCAGTCACCTGACCTTGACAATCCCAGAATAACTTTTTTTGTCCCAATTTTCTTTGGGCACATTTGCCCTTTTACCCTTTGAGCAGCTAGCCTGTCAGCATTCTGCATTCCCAACTGCTAGCTTATCAGTGTGATAGTCTGTGCTAGGAAGATATAGCGCGCACCTGTAGATTGTTCTGTGCATTTGCGATATCCAAGGTTATGCTTGGTGACTTGACTGAACAACTTAGGTAATTTAAAACCAATTAAAACTACATACTTGCAAAAAAAACAAGAACTAGCCAGGCAGGATGAACTCTAAAGGCATTGGGGATGAGTCATGTTCTAACTTGAAGCTGAAATAAAGTCAACATCAAGGTCAATCTCACTTCCAGGAGGAGAACCTTCCATAATTTGGCACATCACAACAGAGAAGGCCATAGACCTTTAGATGTTATCATTTGGCCTATGACTTAGGCAGCAAGAAAAGGGAATCAAAATAAACACAGCAACATGCTAATACTTTCTTAGCAATGAAACATGTCCTGTGGTTTTTAACTGGTGACTCAAAACTAAAGTATGTCCTACACCTGCTCTATTTATCTGAACATTTCATTACACTTCTGGATTATAAATAGGTGATACATTATCACACATCCCCACAACAGAAAATGCTGGACTTTGTGGATTTTTCTCTGTCGTGTGTTGCCTGAAAAGGTCTGTGCCAGAAGACATTGCAACTATGGAAGAGTCTTCATAACAACAAGAATGGTGCCACAGTAATATCCACAGTGTTCCTGCCAAACATGTGATTTGCATCCATATACTTGTGCCCAGGCCTGCCTCAATGTCATAAGTTGCAGTCATTGATACTTAATATGGGACACTCCTTGTTTTCCACTCTGTGTCCCTGGTAAATCAGTGTGCCCTTGATGTTGGCTGTTGTTGTTTTTAAAAATTAGGGATGATACAGTCAACTTGCAAAGGCAAAACCAGAAATCCTTCAAGTGGTTTTACTGGACTACAGTTTTCATAATCCCCAACCAATGGCTACATCTTCGGCATATGATGACAGTTGGAGTCTAACAATATCTAACACTTGACATCTTACCCTGCTCTGTAAAGAATTCTTCTTTGAGAAAGCTGCTATTCTTGCTTTTCTTCCACTTAGTTGATGGGATGCCATTTCACATGCTGCAGTTCATAATGTTCCACTGAAAGGGTTGATAACATTCTATGGGGAAACTGCATTTAGTTTCTAAACAGAACATCTTTGACCAGAAGTCTATTCTCAGCTTTTCAACTGGGGGAGGAAAAGGAATGAAAAGTGAAGGGACACAGCATAGACAGTGTTAAGGAATCCATGTTCCTTAAGAGGCTATTGGATTCCAACTCCCAGTATCCCTAGCCAACACCACAATGCTCAGAGGTGACAGACTGTAGTCCAAAGGGTATCCATTTTTCCAATGCTAGACTTGATACTGAAGCTTAGAAATGTTCTTTTTATATAAAAAAATTACAGGTCACAGTATCTATGCTGGCTGTGAAAGCCTGCGGGCTGACAGCAGCAACAGAAGAGTTTGAAAAAGCAACTCAGCCAAGTTCTGGTCCATGCAGATATCAGCCCTGTGTCACCAGGGGGAAGGAAGGACAATATGAGAAGGAAAGATGATGGGTTACTCCTGCTGCATGGAATCAGCAGGCAATAATGAAAATATCCAGGTGTCTTCAGATTCCTAGAGCCTATCTTCACTGGATTCTCTGATGATCAGAAGCAGGAGCTTCACTAAATATTGGAGTAGTATTTTTAACCTTAAAGCTTAGGAAATATTCATTGTCGGTGTCATTTCCTCCTCCTCCTCCTCTCTCTTTTACCACTCCAGGTGTAAAGGGAGAAACAAAATAGTGTAAAATTAGGAAGTAGTGACTTCCTTTAAGATCATCAGGTGAGATCTTAGCTACAGTAAGAAAATAGATTTCCAGGTCTTAGCCATTATACTCTACTCAACTGGTGATCTGTGTTGACCAGAGCGCCAAGTTGATCTAGTGCAGTAAAGATATCATATTAGGGTCATAAAAGATTGTCATCCATGGCAATGATACTCTCTATGAAATGTATCCTTCCTTCTTCCTAAAGGTTAGAAAATGTACTCATTTGGATTGTAGGTGCCAAAAGCAAGCAGATTTAGTGAGTTGCAATCCAAAGATCTAACCTTTTGAAGTTCTTGTTCTTCTGCCTTTATTACTACTAGCATCCGCACTGTAATAATAATAATAATAATAATAATAATAATAATAATAATAATAATAATAATAATAATAATAATAATAATAATAATAATAATAATAATAATAATAATAATAATAATAATAATAATAATAATAATGGTTGTTATATTCTGCTTTTCCAACAAATTCACTTTAACATATATGGGGTTCTCCCACACCCCAACATTTACTAGGTTCAAAATCTTCTGTGCTACTAAACTAGTTGCTCTTAGACTGGGATCCAAAATCATTCTTCCTTATTCCTGAAACTGTGCTCTGATGCTATTGTGCTCATAAGGTTCACTATCTTGATATTCACATGTTAATAATGTGTCGAAGTACAATTGACAAAGAGACATGAGATGTTCCTATAATTTACATTTCAAAGGAAGCCAAAGACAATATACAGTTCTGAAGCAATTGCTTGAACTTGTTTATCTCAAAGATTCACAAGAAAAGAAGGCAGTTGAATTATGGAACTTCATTATGTCTACCTAGGTGTGGCACATTAACTCCCTTTTTTGCGTAACTTGTAGACATTATCAGACAACATTATAATTAATGTGCATTGATATGGCAATGCACTTACCAAATAGTGAGTCAGTTGGGAATCTTGCTCCTGTACCTGCCCCCTTTCAGTGTAGCAGATTCTCTGCCTGAGCTTCTTGAGGCCATCACAATGCTGGTGTTGGAGTTCCCTGGACTCATGGTTCTGAGGGACTTAAATTTGCCTTCATTGGGGGCTGGGTCTGAGGTAGCACGGGAGTTCATGGCTACCATGGCAGCTGTGGGCCCCAGGTAATTCAGGGCCCAACCAGGAGCAGTAGCCACTCACCAAATCTACTTTTCTTGTCAGAGTGGTGGTAAAGTGATCTGAAATTACAGTGACTAGACATAACACCTGTGCCATGGTTAGATCACTATCTGGTGACTCTGGACTTTCTGATGCTCCATCATAGGTAGACAGGGCCACTTAAGTTGGCCCGCCCCTGGCGACTGATGGATCCTGAAGGATTCCAAATGGAACTAGGGTGTTTTCCTCTGGATTCACCTGAGGCTCTCGTCAACCTCTGGCTTGGAGGTGTGACGACGGCCTTGGACGTGATCGCACCACTAGGGTCTCTCTGCGCACATGGGCTCTGCTCATCCCCATGGTTCTCAGAGGAGTTGAGGTAGCTCAAATGTGCAAAGAGATGCCTAGAGCACCATTGGGTGAAGAACCAGAGTAATTTCAATCGAACATTTGCTAGAGCCGCTATTATGGCCTACCTTGTGGCGATAGAGGTGGTGAAACGTAAATACTTCACCACCCTTATTGCCTCTGCAGATAATCACTCAGCAACCCTTTTCCAGGTGACTAGGTCCCTTCTTGGTAGGGAGGGGCTGAACCCAGTTGGCAGGGGTCAGCTGATTATTTTGATTATCTGACGGAGAAAGTCACTCAGATTCGCTCTAAGGTTAAGCCTAACGTGGATATTGGGGGTCTGGAGTTGACTGGACCAAAGTCTTGCCATGTTTTCTGGGATCAGTTCGATCCTGTTGTCCCTGAGGAAGTGGACAGGCTCCTTGGATCTGTTTGCGCCACTGCCTGCTTATTGGATCCCTATCCTGCCTGGTTGGTTAAAGCAACCAAAGCAGTGTCAGGCGGTTGGGTCAAAGCAATAATTAATTTTTCACTGCCAGAGGGGGTGTTTCCTCCATCATTAAAACATAATTGGATGAAAGCTATGGGTTTGAAGGATTCGTGGAGAGAGTTTAAAGGTTCGGAAAGGGCATATTCCTTTTTTTCGCATGTACATGGGACCTACTCGAGAATAGATTATGTTTTTCTGTCGGAAAACTTAATTGGGGATATAGAGGGTACGGAAATTGGGATTATTAAGGAATCGGATCATGCTAAAGTATATTTGGAATTGAAAGCACAAAAAAATATTCAAAGAGTTAGAAATTGGAGGTACGATCCTAATTTGTTCAAAGATCAGAAAAGCAAAGAGGCAATTATGGAAAGCTGGAAAGAAAGTTAGCATTGGAACGATAATAATGAGGTTAATTTCAACGTTGTATGGGATACCATGAAGTCAGTTTTTAGGGGGGAAAGCATAAAACTGGCAAGCCTCAAATATAAAAAGTATAAAGCAGAACACATAGAAAAAGAAAGGGAAATAAAACAATTACAGGAAGAACACGCAAAAAGTAAAGATAAAAAAATTCTCTTGAAATTACAAGGACTCAAGGCAGAAGTAATGGGTAAAGATATTGATAAAGTTAAACGAGATTTGATTTATTTAAACAGAGAATATTTTGAATTTAGTAACAAGAACTCAAAACTATTAGCAAGAGCAGCTAAGGTTAAAAGGGAAAAAAGAGAAATTGGGGTGTTAGTCGACAGGCAAGGTTCAAGGTGTAATAAGAATAGCGATAAATGTAAAATAGTTAGGGAATTTTACCAGGTGTTATATGCAAAAAAAGAGGTAGATATGGAAAAGCTTAAAAGGATATTGGAGAGGCAGTTAGGGAATGGGATAAAACAAGAGCATAGGGAGAAAATGGAGGAAAAGATAACTGATAAAGAGGTTAAGGGGGTAATAAGTGGATTGAAGACAGGGAAAGCCCCGGGGGATGATGGATTATCAATGGAGTTTTATAAAGAATTTAAAGAGGTGGTGGTCCCGAAACTGGTGAAGTTATATAACTATATATTAGATGGAGGATCAATTCCGGCTTCATGGTACAATACTACAATCGTTCTTTTGCCAAAACCTGGTAAGAATTTGGAAAGAATGGATTCGTACAGACCAATTTCGCTTATAAACCAAGATGCGAAGATCTTCACGGCAATATTGGCTAATCGATTAAATAATTTTATGGGGGAATATATAAATGTTGATCAAGTTGGGTTTTTAAAAGGACGACACATGGCGGATTTGACCAGAAGGGTATTAGATCTAATAGACAATGTTAATCAAACAAAGGAAAAAGTGGGATTATTATCATTGGATATTTTTAAAGCATTTGATTCATTGCAATGGTCTTCAATTAAGGAAATAGTTAGAAAATATGGGTTTGGGGATAAATTTAATAGGGTTATAGATCTACTATATCAAAAAGGAAATGCCAAGGTTAGAGTAAATGAGGAGCTTACGGATCTGGTAAAGCTAGAGGCAGGCACTAGGCAGGGTTGCCCATTATCTCCTATTTTGTTTATAATGGCAATGGAGATTTTAGCTAAAAGTATAAGGGAGGATTCAAATATAGAAGGGATTATGGGTAATAAAGTGAGCATGTACGCTGATGATACATTGCTTATGGTGAAGCACCCGGAACAGGTAATGGACAGGATTAAAGATCATCTACAAGTATTTCAAGCTATAACTGGATTAAAGATAAATTGGGATAAATCTGAATTGATGTTGTGTAATTTGAAATTGAGCGAGATGGGTAGGATGGTGTCGACACTTAATATACAAATTAAAGATAAGTTGAAGTATTTAGGGATAATTATTTCAAACAAATTAGAAGAACTTAAACGATTGAATTATGACAGCTTGAGAATTGAATTTAAGAATAAAATACGAGAACTTCAGAAGTTAAAGCTGTCATGGTTCGGAAGGATTGCTATGTGTAAAATGATACTGTTACCAAAGATTAACTTCTTATTTGATACGCTCGCGATCCACTTAAAAGAGAAAGAAATTAATGAGTTTCAAAAAATGTTTAATGATTTTTGTAATGGAGGAAAAAAATCTAGGCTCCCAAAGAAACTATGGTATTTGTCTCAGAAAAAAGGGGGGTTGGGTATGCCAAATTTGTTAGTATATTACCGAGCATTTCAAGTTAAGAATGTTGTGAAGATCTTGGCAAGAGAAAAGGTAATTTGGGAACAATTGGAAATGAAAGAATACAGAAATATTGGAAACTTGAATTTTCTGGGAATGAAGGATAAGGTGAAAAGGTCAAATAATACTATGATGAAAGGTCTCATGGAGGTGTGGAAAAAGGTAAAAAAAGATATGGTTCCGAATCTCTCCTCAATCTTGGAATTGACTGATATGATGTGTTTCCCAATAAAATTAGACAAAGAAAAAATAGAAATATTGGATAAAAATGGGACGTTGTTACTGAAGGATTGGTTAAAAGCATGTGATGTTGATGCCGAGCGGAAAAAAATGTTTGAGATACTAAATTTGAATTGGTTTCAGAAGTTAAAGGTGGACAATTGGAATAAAAAATATAAAAGAGAACTAGGGTCAGATAGAGTACTTACGGAATTTGAGGAATTGGTAAGGAAGATTAGAAAAGGGGAAAGTAGTATTAAGGGTCTTGTAAGTAAGCTTTATAATATATTGAATAGAGGTGCAGATCCACAGGAGGATTTGAAACGGAAGTGGGAACAAAATTTGAATATAAAAATTGGGGAGATTGAATGGAAAAATAAATGGAAAAAGAGAATTATGAGAACAATGTCTGTAAGAATTAAAGAACATAATTTCAAGATGTTGTGGCAATGGTACCTGACTCCATTAAGACTTTACCAGATGGATAATAAAAGAGATAAGTTATGTTGGAGATGTAAAGAATTTGATGGAACATATGAACATATGTGGTGGAGTTGTAAAAAAATAAGGGATTTTTGGGGAAGAATAGAAAATGAATTTGGTGAAATATTGGGTAAAAGTGTTAAGCTGGTGTCGGGTACTATTCTTTTAACGAATGTGGAAGATTTGGGTTTAAACAAGGAGGAAAAAGAATTGCTGGAAATTGTACTGACAACGGGTAGACAATGTATAGCCAGAAATTGGAAAAATGATGCAGATATTCAGGTTGGATAATGGTATAAAGAAATGTGGAGTTTAGCACTGAATGATAAATTGACATGGGAGATTAAAGTCAAAAGAGATAATTTAAAAGAGAATAGATTTTGGAATATATGGAAACCGTTCGTGGATCACTCTATTATGGCAAGTGATAGTTCAGGACCAGTACCATCTCAAAGAAGCTTCTGGAGCTGAGTAGAAAATAAACTCTCCGGGCATTGTATATATTCACAGGGTGATTTTTATTGGTTAAAAAGATTAGTGGTAGTACAGAAAGTTCTTTTTATTACTTTGGACTTTGAAATAATGGTTCTTAATATTTGGTGGTTAAACAGTAGTTAATGAATATAGATATTGTTATGTGCTAGCATATAGTAATGTTTGTTAGTATGATACTACGGACTTGTTAGTGTAATGTATTGTTAATGTACTGTTAATGTTTTCTTTTCTTTTTCTGTATGTTTATTAAAAACTCAATAAAAAAAATTAAAAAAAACAAACTTGAGAGTTCAGTTCAAAAAAAAAATAAAATAAAATAAAAAAAA
This sequence comes from Bradypodion pumilum, assembly GCA_035047305.1. Classification (NCBI taxonomy): domain Eukaryota; kingdom Metazoa; phylum Chordata; class Lepidosauria; order Squamata; family Chamaeleonidae; genus Bradypodion; species Bradypodion pumilum. The sequence continues at coordinate 226,992,834 of JAWDJD010000003.1, read as the reverse complement.
CATACATTGGTGTGCCCTCCTGAAAAAAACATTGCTTGATACAACTTTAATAGCCAATTTTAGACCTGTATCCGACCCACCCCCCTTCTTAGGGAAGGTGTTGGAAAAGACAGTGGTGTGGCAGCTACAGGGGGTCCTGGATGAAGTGGATTATCTGGACAAATTTCAGTCAGGATTCAGGCCCAGATATGGTACAGAGACTGCATTTAGATGATCTCTGGCAGGAGCAGGACGGAGGTAACCCATCCGTTTTGGCTCCTCTTGACCTCTCAGTGGCTTTTAATACCGTCAACCATGGTATTCTTCTGGAACGGCTCTGTGCCCTGGGGATTCAGGGCACTGTGTGGTCCTGATTTGCCTCATTTCTGACGGGTTGGACCCAGTCGGTGTGGTTGGAGGATGAGGGGTCCAGCCCTAGGCCTCTCCAGTATGGGGTGCCTCAGGGCTTGGTCCTTTCTCCTCTCCTGTTTAATATTTACATGAAGCCTCTGGGGGAGATCATCCATTCCCACGGAGTGGTATCATCATTATACTGATGATACTCAATTGTACATATCAGCCTGTGGTGATCCAAGTGATGTAGTTGAAGTCCTATCCAGGTGTCTGGAGGCTGTTAGGGTCTGGATGGGGGACAACAGGCTACAGCTGAATCCTGGCAAGACTGAACGGCTATGGATCAGGGACCCTGCGTTATCTCAGGAGCTACTATCTTTGTTTCTGGGTGGGGCTATTTTGCCCCAGACAGACCCGGTGCATAACTGAGGGGTCCACCTGGACTCGTGACTCCTGCTCGAAGAGCAGGTGGCAGTCGTGGCCAGGAGGGCTTTTGCACAACTTCATGTGATCTGCCAGTTACGCCTGCTCCTTGACTAGACTAGTCTAGACTAGACTACTGTAATGCACTCTACATGGGGCTGCCCTTGATGACCATTTGGATGCTGCAACTGATCCAGAATGAGGCTGCCCGGGTGGTGATGGGGTGCAGGCATTATTCCTGTGCCTCGCCACTGCTCCGGGAGCTGCATTGGTTACTGGTGTCCATACCGGTGCAATTCAAGGTGCTGGTTATGACCTTTAAAGCCTTACATGGTAGTGGGTCAGGATACCTAAGAGACCGTGTCACCCCAAGAACATCTGTCCATCCCACCAGAGTGGACCGGAGAGACTCTCTGAAGATACCATCAGCTAGAGAAGCTTGACTCTCTAGCACTAGAAGGAGGGCCTTTTCTGTGTCTGCTCCAGCCCTATGGAACCTCTTACCATCTGAGTTGTGCCTCCAGGCAGAGTTGTTGCCCTTCAGGAAAGAACTAAAAACCTGGCTGGCAAAGCAGGTGTGGGGCACCAGTGCTGTGGTGACCCCAACATGCTGGCTTGTATAGTATAGGCCTCTTCATTCTTTTAGTCATTCTTTTAACCATAATTTTTAAATAATCGATGGGGATGGTAATCATTAAGGTCTATTAAGGGTTTTTAAGGGTTTTTAATGTTTTATGATTGTAATGTTTTCTCTGTTGTTATGCCACCCAGAGTTGCTCATTTGATTTGGGTGCCAATACAGTGGCACCTCATACAACGATTTTAATCCGTTCCATGGGGATCATTGTTGTATGGAACAATTGCTATATGATACATGCATCGTATAGTGATTTTCCCTATGGGATGCATCGTACAATGGTTTTTTTTTTTTGCTAAGTGGTTTTTTCCCATTGAAAAATTGTTGCATGATTTTTTCCATAGGGAAAATTGTTATGCGGAATGCCACCCCCACCCCACCCCCAACCTAATTTTTATGTGATTTCGTTGCTAAACAGGGAGATTGCTATATGAGGTTCCACTGTATATAAATTTGAATAATGAATAAATAAATAAATAAAATAGATATTATGGAAATTTATCGGCTGATTCCCAAAGCAGAAAGACACAACAAAATAAGAGTGGCAGGACATTATTTTTAAGTGTACTGGGCGTTATCCAGCAATCATAAAGAGGAATTAAAGTTTGTGAATCCATGGTGGTGACACTGTTGTTACTGTAAAATATGTGACAAATATGAGACTCATCCCAACATTGTTGGAATATAACCTCTGTCATCTTTCATTATCAGCTGCAGTATATTGACTGGGGCTTTTAGGAAATTTAGTCAAAGAATATCTGAAGGACTGCGCTGCTGCTTACCCAGAGGGCTGCTTGGTAGGGAACTCAAGTTTAAAGAGGAGTTTAAAATTTGGATACTTGTGGAATTATTCTCCAGACTGGACAATTTGCGTGCCAGCTGTAAAAAGGCCTTACAAGTCTGACAAGCTCAACAGCTCATGGGAAAAGTAACAGCAAAATTCTAACATCCCACTAAACACGTGCTCAACTTTCTGTCTCCAGGTTCAAACACTAGCAAACCTGGGGTATTAAACCCCACTAGCTGGATTGTGACATTCTCTACAGTTATCTTGTAATCTTTCCCCTATGCAGCAAAACCAAACAAGTCTTTTACAGTATAGTAGCTTGAAAGACTAATAAATTATCTGACCTAGAATCCACAAATATTTTTAAGGCACCACAAGACTTTTTACTAGTTTTGCCATGTCAGGCTATAGATTTTCATGGCTACCACTTTAGAAATCTCTCATTTGTGTTCTGTTTTGAAGATAAAAGTATGTGTGGTTAGGAAACAAATCAATGAAAAGTAAGGGTGAGATCAGACAGAGAAATAGCTCACATTTTGGATCAACTGTACAAACTATTTCCTGGTCATCATACAATGTACGAACCAACCTAACCTTGGTCAATGGCCAAGCTGGACCTTTCTATGGTCCCGTGACATGGCTTCTCTTTTTTGGGGGTAAGCTGTAGCAATTTCTCTGTTGATGTAAGAGTTGCTTTTAGGGAGATGGCTCCCAGCTCAGCAACCTTTCCCAAAGCAATCAGAAGCTATCCCTTCTCATTGCATGATCGCACCCTATCTTTTTGAAACCTGCTAAGTGAGCCTGTCTCTGAAGTACCTTTTGAGGAAGCAAACGTGTTTTTGAAAAAGGAAATACCTTGCAAACACACCTTGAGAAATACACTCTCAGTTTCATCAGACAGACCATTTGGAAATTCAGAAGATTAAAACCCTTTGATCTATTCTAAACTAGCATAAGCACATTCTAACCCCTAATTTAGCACCATTCAAGTTATTAGACCCCCCAAAATGAGAAGAACATAGAAGAACTTGTGTTGAAATGAAAACTTACTCCCAATCACATTGTCTAAGGTATTTGTCATCACAAAATATTCCAATCTGAGGTATCACAGAAACCTCTAATCTTTGGTCGCAATCAGGAAATGTCCATGTGTTTATGCTTTACTTACCTTCTTTCATCCAAAAAATAATGACTGTTATCATAATTACCACACCTTAGAACTTAGGCCAATCATCTAACAACTACCAAGCCAAGTGTAGTTCACTTTTTCCCATCACGCCCAAATTAAGGTCATTTCCAATACAGAGATACAAGGACATAAAATTCCATTAGGTTATTCAGAAGGCACTGCCCTTGTGTTTATTGAGCAGATAAAAGGCAGTCACAAGATCATTCTCAGAAGCCACCCAATTCCCATATCAATGTACATGCTCACTGGGTTCTTTTGTAATTTTGCATTTAATGTGTTTGTGGAGACAGGCCTACTGTGCAGGATTCCTCAATATGAATTACAACGAACGATCAGAGTTGCCATTTTTATGGGGGATTGTTACATGTGTATTCAACAGGGATGGCAAAGTATGTTCTCACAGATATTGGTGCAGTGCAGCTTTCATGAGGACTAGTCTTTATGGACAATAAACTTGCCCACAGCTGGTATATGTGCATGAGATGAAAAATCAAAACCCTCCTCTCCTTGTCCAGGAGACAAATGGACTAATATTGCTGAGCACATACTGGTCTCTCACAACTGTGCTCTTGATCATGTGCCCTGCATGCGACTTGGCACATGTCAGGAACCTTATCAATTAGATACAACTGCCTAAGCAGTTCCTCTTACATCCACATAAAATCCCAATAAGATTTTTGTCATTATTTATTTTCAAAATTCATAAAGGAACAAAGCACCATATATATCACAATCTATAATGTGTAACAGTGGCCTCTCATTGTAACCATACTTATTTAGGCAAATGTATTATGTCTGTAGTGTGAATAGTGAAAAAAATAGGTGTGGTTTCTTTTTTAGAATACGGTAGTTACATGTGTGAAGGTTGCAGTTACCTCAGAAAAAGGGTGTGTGTCATACACCACTCCTGTTTACACACATGCACATCCCATTTCCTTCCTGGTATCCCTTCACATCTTTTTGTTTTTTCTCCCCTAACTTGGCCAATATCAATGTAGTAAACTCTTTGGAACAGAACCATGTTTACTCTGCATATGCTACCTTTAGGTGATGACATAAGAACAGCAACAACAAATTAGCTATACAATTATTGGTTTCACAAATTCTCTTACCTCCATCACTACTGACAGAAAATGTTGCACTACTCAATGGAAAAGCATGCCATGTATGTCTCCTTGCAGCAACAACTCTGAGTGGGCAGACTAACCCTTAGAGAGTAAAAATGATGGGCTATTATATATGATAGTGATAGGACAGGGCTTGAAGAGGAGAGCTGCTCTTCATATATCTGAGAGATATCTCATATCTTGGTTGAAAGCTGACAAACCCTCCAACTCAGCTAAAGCTATTTTAGTTCAGCTACAACTCCATCGGCTAAATCCGTACGAGTGATATACCATTGCAGATACACATGGCTGATAATGATTATTGGAATGATGTGTAAGAAACTGTTACATCTTCCCATTCTTCCAGATTAATGCAAGAATGGACACACAGAATCTTCTTCTTGGTTTGACATATACACAACATGGCATGTTCTTAGCATGATATGCACCGAATTGACAATGCCCTATCAAACAGGATGGGACTAAGGCAAGTCAATATTTTGGAAATATACTGGATCGCCAAGCCAAACCGTTTGGAGAATAAACATTTTTCTTCTGTTGAAAAAGAAGGGTGGAAGAAACTTTTCAAGTTCTACCTCTATGTTTTCCACTCTTTCTCTTCACTTTCCTGTTCATCCTTATCATCTCCCTCTTTTATTTTTATACTATTTTGACCCCCTAATCCAGTGGTGGCAAACCTATGGCATACATGCCAGAAGTAGCATGCAGAGGGCTTTCTGCTGGCACACACACCATTGAGAGGAAGCCCCACCCCACTGGCACCAGTTCTCTACTATCCTTCTCCCTCCACCAAAGGAGAAGTTGAAATGCTGTCCGTGAGGCTGCAGCTGGGTGAGGTAAGGCGAACAGAACCCCCTCATAGGAGTTGGGTGCACGTGAGGGGGTGGGGAGCACTATGGGAGTGGGGTGGGGAGTGCCATCAGGGGGTGGGGAGCACCTGAGGGTGTGGGGAGCACTGTCAGGAGGTGGGGAATACACATGCCATCACCAGCACGCCTCAAGCTATGCCCGTGCACACACACCCATGTGACTTTTCCTGAAGCACACCGGCGATGTCACATAGATGTGTGGGTACACAGTGCCTGTCCATGTACCACCACCTTTTATATATATATATAAAAAGAAGACCATGGAAAGAAAGAGAGAGAATGATTATGTGAACACTCTGTGCAAAGGCAGGAAGAAAGGGAAGCTATCCATTAGGAATCTATCTTACACCTTGTCCTTGACTTTAATCAAAATTTGCCTTCATAGAAAAATAAATGACATTTAGGATCTTCTGACGCCCAACTTGACAAGATATAATTAAAAATACTTTAGCTGACCTTTTGTAAACCATGATCCCCCACAACAAAATGGTACCGAACTCATATTTTACCCATTTCTTTTCAAAATAAATCAAGGGCCTTGCCTCTTTAGTGGGTACAGACAAAATTACAGGGTACTTTATTTTAGAGTAATTACATGGCAACCTTCAGAGATATTTGCAAAGGTCATATTCTCATCACATAGCCCTCATTTCCTTTCTGCTTTTCCTTTTGTCCTACCAGATATAAATATAGCAAAGGAAAAAAGAAAGAGCAAGAGCATAGGGTTATATTCTCCCCCCCTTTTTTTGTTGTTGTTGTCTGGTTGAAAACCAAAGATAGTTCAAAGTCCCCATAGGCCTCCAGAGGGCTGTGGGCTATGATAGGGTTTCCCCCCCTACCATTTAGCTCTCTCCATTATCACAATTCCCTTTTCTTCATTATTCTTCACTTATCACATGCAGGATCACCACGGAGTCCAAATAGAGAGTTGTAATTACTCAGCTGCCACCTGATAGAACTCCTTCTATCATCTTTATCTCACTAGGCTTTACTGTTTCATCACTGGATAAAACTTGCCCCTGGCAATGTCTGAGATAGCACATCTTAAAGATACATTTAAAGTTTACTCATTTATCGGGGAAAGACGCTGAACCCATGCAATTATTAGATACACTTGCCAATTTATTTATACAGGAAGGCTACTTTAACTCCCCTTTCTATCAGCTATTTATTCATCTCTCCTCGAAAATACCGAGGCCATTTTGGGGCAATGAGATGAAATGCTGGCAGGGAGAGATGAATCCAAAGTGGTCAGAAACAAACCTGCCATGAGACATAGATGGCAAAAAATATCAATATAGGTTGTCTAAAAGTATATAGCATGAGGGTATTTCTTGTTTTATTTTTGCCTTTTCTCATGTAAACACTGCAAATAAAATGGTACCTCATTGAAAATATATGAAACAAATAAGGATTAGGGAAGAGCTACATATGATAAATTGGGATCATATTTTAGCAAAATTAATAATCTCAAGGATAATTTTAAACCAAGAATAAGATGAATGGCATTTATACTCTGTTTCTGAATGCAAATAGCCTTCAGGTGTTAGAGCAGGATGGGACAAGAATCTTTCATTTGCTTTTGCATTAAAAAAATTAATGATTTCATAGACCTCCTGAAATCTATGCCTTGAGACACTGAAGGTAGCTACTTTTACAAGGCCCAAGAAAAGAAATAAAGACCAGAAGGAGGGGGGAGGTAAGTGTAATGTAGCCTATGCACATTTAGAAGTTAATTGTTAGAATTTTAATAAAAATACACTCTAGTGAGAAGACTAATGAAAATGAAAATTGGGATCCTGAGGTAGAGATTAAAATAGGAATGGAAAAAGCAAGATTCACCTTCATAAAAATGTGACATTCGTTATACAGTAGAGATCTCGCTACAAAGATCCAAATAGTGAGATGTTATGTATTCCCAGTGTTGATATATGGAGTCGAAGCTTGGACATTGATTAAAGCATCTGAAAAGTGAATTGAAGCTTTTGAAATGTGGATATACAGATGGCTGCTAAGGATATCATGAGTTGACCATGTGGCTAATGTAAAAGTATTGCGCTGAATGGATAAAGAACAAGAACTCATTGAGACGATTATGCAAAGAAAGCTCCAATACCTTGGCGATATCATGAGGAACAACATAAAGTATAGAATACTCCAACTTGCTCTGCAAGGAAAGATCCCTGGGAACAGAGGCCCTGGACGTAGACAGACTTCATGGCTGAAGAACCTGAGAGCCTGGTGTGGCATGTCCTAGGAAGAACTAATCCAAGGAATTAAAAACAGGAAGACTATCACCATGATGATAGCCAATATGCGGAACAGATATGGCAGCTGAAGAAGAAGTCAAAAGACTAGTCAGATGACTTGTGTGCTTGCATAATCTTGCTTTCCAACAATTGTTCATATGGAGATTTAAGAACTCTGCTTATCCTTACTATGCTTTTTCTTCTTCTTCTAATTAGATTTATTTGAATAAGAATTCTGCAAGAAGCAATGGCAAACAAGAGGCTGAAATGCTCTTGCTTTGCGAAGTTTCAAGGCAAATTGCAGGCGCACCCCCCAATAACGGACTCAGACACCATTGAAAGTGGATAACGGCATTGGGCCACATTTATTGATTCATGCCCTAGTCCGAATTATAAATTTGTATTGGTAAAACGACCAATCATAATTCTTAAGGCAAGCAGGCCGAAGTAACACTGGTAAGGTACCACCCAAAATTGCCAACGGCAATTGGTTACAATGTATCAATTTGTATCAATTTGTTTGTTGACAACAAACAAATTGTTGACCGTAGTCAATATCTAACTAATGACCCCACCCTCTGACTCGTATCCGTGAAATCACGGGGTGATGCATGCTGGCTAGCTATCGCCATCACCCCGTCGCCTGGTTCGTCGTTGACCGGACAACGTTTAACTAATTTATTCCTATCTAGTGTTGTCCAGTCAATTGCGAACCTGCCGGATACCTGTGGGTCATAACTGTTTACCTTACCAGTGCTACCCGCCCATGTGACCAAAGTCAACAGTAGTCGTAGAAGAACCCCTATATCAAACCATAGCAACAGTGTGGGATGGGCAAAAAAACCAGGACCCGGAAGCCAATGTGGGTCCCAGCCAAAAATTCCCACCCGGCCCCGAAGCGACCAGAATATCACACTGTTAACTAGGGAGGGGGTGGAGGGGAAAAAACTTCTCCTCTCCGTCGCTTAGGTAAAATGGCAGCTCGGCTGCCTCGTGGCCACCCCTTTTATAAGGGAGCTGGCCAAGCCCTAAAATGCCCGGATCATTCGTCCTGTGGGGGGGGGGGCGCAAAGAGCGCGGCGGCCATTTTGGCGCCGCGCTTCCATTGCAGGCGCACCCCCCAATAACGGACTCAGACACCATTGAAAGTGGATAACGGCATTGGGCCACATTTATTGATTCATGCCCTAGTCCGAATTATAAATTTGTATTGGTAAAACGACCAATCATAATTCTTAAGGCAAGCAGGCCGAAGTAACACTGGTAAGGTACCACCCAAAATTGCCAACGGCAATTGGTTACAATGTATCAATTTGTATCAATTTGTTTGTTGACAACAAACAAATTGTTGACCGTAGTCAATATCTAACTAATGACCCCACCCTCTGACTCGTATCCGTGAAATCACGGGGTGATGCATGCTGGCTAGCTATCGCCATCACCCCGTCGCCTGGTTCGTCGTTGACCGGACAACGTTTAACTAATTTATTCCTATCTAGTGTTGTCCAGTCAATTGCGAACCTGCCGGATACCTGTGGGTCATAACTGTTTACCTTACCAGTGCTACCCGCCACACGGAGGGGCTTCAAAGAAGGCCTGACGCCCCCCCCCAGACCGTCAGCTCGGTCAACAGGCCTGCTCGCCAATCACCGAACAGGAGATCCATACCTCCTCGCGACAGATGGACCCCATCCCCTGCATACAAATCATAATTTTCTAGGCCAATAGCGGGGTGACGACTGACCCGTCCCCAAGCCTTGTCAGCCAGGAACCGCGCCACCGCCCTATTGACCGCGCGCCTAGCGCGGTCAAGGGCCAGGAGGTCAACACCCCCTCTGTAGGAATGGCGCGGGACCATGTCTGACCAAACAAGGGTTGTGGCGGGCCAGACGTAATGCAGGTAGGCGAGGTCCTCGCAAATCGCATGCTTCAGCGACAAGCCGGTGACCTGGCCCAAATCATTGCCCCCCAGGTGTATGATCAGAATGTCAGGCGGGTCAGCATTCTGGCCTGAAAAAAGGAAAGGCAGCAGCTCCCGCCACAACATCCCAGGCTTACCATGCCATGTGAGACTGGCGTGTTCACCCAGTCCCAGTCGGGGTCCCCACTCTGTCGCCGCAGCGTAACGCGCTGCCCTTTGCACGTAGCTGTGGCCCACCTGCCATACTGTCACCGGTGTAATACGACACCCAGGGTCTGTAAAAAATTGAGGAAAAAAGGAAGGTAAGGTGACTGTATTGGTACTCACGGCGGAAGTGGGCGCACATAAAACTGAAAACATTGTGAACCCCACCTCCCCATGCTGCGTATGTCAGCCCCGGAGTACCCAAAAGCAGCTGCTGTAGAGGCTGCCCCAATACGGAATGAACGTGTGCCATAACGGGCACCTGGTAGGCCCACCCTGGCGAGGGCTCTGCCTGTCACCTTCCAAAACTGAAATTTAGTAAGGGGAGACCCATCTTGGTGACAGAAAAACGGGCCATGGTGCGTGCCACGCAGTGCAAGAAACTCCTGTAGGGCACCAACCGGACAGATGTCTGCCAAAGAACACCGTAGCAGCCTGACACCACTGCCTGCGCCCTGCTGATCAGTCTTAGAGGAGCGTATCCTCAACTGGGCCCAGTCTTTGGCAACATATACATCTTCGAGTTCCAGTGCCCTACAACTTGCATCCGCCTTAGACAGCATCACAAGTTCGCTGATGCGGAGCGCTCCAAAAAATGCCACCGTTGTGGCTGCATGAAAAAGGGCTGCCTCATAATGATCAAAACAGAGGCCTGGCCAGCCCCGGGCCAACTGGGCAAGAACCCCTGGGGAAATAGGGTGCCGGTCGTCCGGGCAACGCCCGCGCTCGCGCACCCACCCCTCCAAAACATGTCTCACACGGAAGTCAGAGGTGCTGTCCACATGACCCCCCACCTTGGCCATGAAAGCCAGCGCCGAGAGCTTGGATGCTATGGTGCGAGGTGCGAGGCCCTGGGAATGCAGGTGAACCATGAACCGCAGAACATGATCCACCGGGATAGGCCAGGTCTCTGGCAGGTGAAATTGGGCAGAAAATGCCCTATAAGAATTAAAAGCTTGTTGATACACCTTACGCGTGCGGGGCGCCAGTGACAGGCCAATCGCCCGGTTCACCTCTCCCTGCCAATGGTCCATATCTCGTCCGGGAGTGGCGAGGGAAATTCCTCCGCATCCGGGGCCAAGGCACGGAACCGGGAGATCTGCAGGCGGGACAAAGCGTCAGCAATATCATTATTAACCCCTGGGACGTGCCTAGCCCTGAACAAAACGTTGAGGCGCAGGCAGCGCAGCACAAACTGGCGCACTAGGTCCATAACCCTGGGCGATTTGGAAGTCTGTGCATTGACAATGTGGACAACAGCAGCGTTGTCACACCAGAAATGCACGACCGAGTTGGCCCATTCCTCGCCCCACAGCCTCAAAGCCCCCAGGATAGGAAAAAATTCAAGGTATGTGAGATCACGCAGGCGACCAGTGCCTGCCCATGCCGGTGGCCACCCACCATAGGCCCACTTCCCATTGAAGTACATCCCATAACCCAGGGATCCTGAGGCATCAGACTGGATCTGAAAATTTGGGGAAGCCAGGAGGTCAGACCTCCAAAATGAGACCCCATTGAACTCCCTCAGGAACTGTAACCAGACGAACATGTCTGCCCTGATACCCCGGGTAATCCTGACTCTATGGTGGGGCCTGGATAACCCTGCCATGGCGTCGCATAAGCGCCGAGCAAAAGCCCTGCCCGGTGCGACCACCCTGCAGGCAAAATTGAGGTGACCATGTAACACTTGGAGTTCCCTCAGCGATGCCTTGCGCTTGGCCAGCAAATCCGAGATGAGGGCCACTAACCGGGACACCTTATCCCCCGGTAACCTAGAAGCCTGCGCTACTGTGTCGATCTCCACCCCCAGGAATACTAGCTTGTTAGATGGGCCCTCGGTCTTTTCAGGCGCTAAAGGGACACCAAGTTCCTCCATTAGCGTCTGAAATGTATTGAGGAGACGTGTGCACGTGTCCCAGCCCCGTTCACCCCCGAATAAAAAGTCATCCAGGTAATGGGCTACAGACCGGGACCCTGACCTGCGGACGAAAGCCCACTCCAGGAAGGTACTGAAACGCTCGAATGCAGAGCATGATATGGAACAGCCAAAAGGCATGGCCTTATCAAAATAATATTCGCCCCGAAATTTGAAACCCAGCAACTCGAAGTCGGCCGGATGCACCGGCAGTAGGCGAAAAGCCGACTTGATGTCGCATTTAGCCAGCAAGGCACACGGGCCGCACGAGCGCACCATGCGCAGCGCGTGGTCAAAGGATGTATACCTGACCGAACAAAGGTCATCAGGGATAGCATCATTGACCGATCGGCCGGCCGGGTAAGACAAATGATGAATAAGGCGAAATTCACCTAGGGACTTCTTGGGAACTAAGCCTAGGGGTGATACCTTAAAATTGGGGAACGGGGGTGCAGGGAAAGGGCCAGCGACCCTGCCCGCATCAACCTCCTTCCTAATGCTGGCAGCAGCCACCTCCTCCCTTCCCCTAAGAGATAAAAGATTGGGGGCATCCTGAGGGGACCTATCACCCATGAAAGGGATACGGAACCCTTGCTGAAAGCCTCGAAGGAGATACTCCGCATCCTCCCTCTTCGAGTACGATGTGAGCCAACGCTCCAACATACACACATTAATTGGGGAGGGGGCCTTTTGGTACACCACCTCCATCTGCGGCAGTCTTGCCAGGCCACTGTCCGCCCTTCCCTCTGCCACGCGTCCCTCCAGGCCTGGGACACGCAGAGGCTGCGTGGGGGCCCGCACAGGTGGGACACTCATGCCTGTACTTGCAATTTTTCCTATTGCAGGAACCATTGGATGAGAAAGTCCAGCACAGCAGGCGGGCTGGAACCCCCTGCCCCGCCACCTGGCGGGGAACCTGAGCTGGAGCCGCTCGCTGGACCGCATGTCCGCAATGGTATCTCTCCCCTGGCGCGGGGCGCGTGGGCGTCATGTACAGAAGCCAAAGCCTCTGGCACGGCTCGTCCCACTTCATCTCGGGGTGCAGGGGAATCCGCATACGAAATTCCTCGTCATAAGCCAACCACGAGGGGCCCGGAAAATCGACCATCGCCCTATAGATGTTGTCCAAATATTGGACCATCGGAATAGCCAAATCCGGCCGCGCTCTCAAGTACACTGCCATGTAGATTAAATAAGCCGGCAGCCAGTTGGCCCAGGTAGGTGGTGGCTTGCGATGACGTGCCTGCTCCTTGTCCTTCTCGTCCTGCCCCTCCCTCTCCCCCTTGGTGGGCTCTCTGTTTAAGAGTGAGAAGATATCTACATACTCCCCCCCGCCATATCTTTTCTCTGGTGGCTTGTGCTAGGTGGTCACCCAGTGGCAAAGAATATCCCGCCGTTGGCAAGGCCGAAACCGGGACCGCAGACAACGCGGGCATCTGAAAAGGGGCCTGTGCTGGCCCCGCCACCGCCAATACATTCCCGGGAGGGTAGGGAACACCTGTAACCCCAGGGGTTTGGGTAGCAGTTGTCATCGCCGAGTGGGGCGCCGGCGGCTGGGCCACCGCACCACCCGCGCGAGGCCAAGGCCATTGAAAGGCCACCCCCGTATTGGCAATGTGTGTAGGTGTATTGGCTTGTACTGCATACTCACATGTTGCACCCCCGCAGGCCGCCCCCACCGGGGGTTCCGGCCCACCGGGGGCGTCGGAGCTCACGACCGCCGTAGAGCTCATCATCGGGGCCTGACCTACACCTGCTTGCTGGCCGGGGAGCTGCGAGGCAGTGGCCGAAGGTGCGGCACGCGCCTGCAGCAGCTCGACCCGTCCCGTCGCCTGCTGCTGCCCGACTGACGGCGCCTCGAAACGAACCCCACAAGTAGCCCCAGCATGGCTGGCCCGAGCCAAGGAGGCCTCGAGGGCCGCCACGCGGGCCAGTAAGGCCTCAACGCTGACCTGGGGCCAAGGGCCGGCCGGCCCGCCTGTTAGAGGCGCGGGTACAGGTCCCTGTACCCCAGGACCCGAATAGGGCCATTGTCCCGCACCGAAGCCCGGAAGGGTCGGTGCAGGCACCTGCCAAGGCAGGGGGCCACACCACCCCCCAAGGCTAGAAGGCCCCGGGGGGAGCTGCGCCACAACCGCTGCAGGCCCAGCAGAATGGGCAAAGCCAGGAGCGGTGTCCACCGCTTGCGGGCCGGGGGCCGCAGCCCTCACCGAGCCCATGCTTGGGTCTCCCGCTGCCGGCCAAGGAGTGATCGACCCCATCCCGCCGGTCCCGGCGGGTGCCGGCAAAGGCGGCTGCTGGGGAGGCGCCACCGTGGTCCTCCGACCCGGATTGCGCCTCCTACCCGTGCGAGCCGCACTCGAAAGCGCCTTCTTCTTCGGAGGCATCTCACTGAAGGCAAAAGGAAGCCGAAAGAGAAGATTCGCCGCCAAAAGGCTTTCAACCTAGGTAAAGAGAGACGGAGACACAGGGGAAAAAACTTCTCCGCTCCGTCGCTTAGGTAAAATGGCAGCTCGGCTGCCTCGTGGCCACCCCTTTTATAAGGGAGCTGGCCACGCCCTAAACTACCCGGATCATTCGTCCTGTGGGGGGGGGGCCCGCAAAGAGCGCGGCGGCCATTTTGGCGCCGCGCTTGCATTGTCTCAATTGCTCTTCCTCATTCCCTGGACTTCAACTCAAGCACTTCCCCAGAAAGAATTGTCTGTTGGATTCTAGATATTATAGTCTAAACCCATGGCTCCCAACATGGGACACATGCCCCACAGGGGGACAATTTGATTGTTATGGGGGGGGCAATTTGAGATTGAGTTAGACCAAGTTAATGGCCTTTTAGGCTTCCTCCAAGTTCACTTTTTGAATAATAAGAATTATATGTCACATGGTGGTGGTGGGCATCAGGATTTTAGAGATGCTTAGTGGGGGCATGGCAAAAAAAGGTTGGGAACCACAGGTCTACACAAACTTTTGTCCAAATTCTGCACTGAGGTGCCCTTGGAAGGAGGGGATGGGATAACTGGTAGGCCAGGTGGGAAGACAGAAGCAGCTGCATAATTCTTTCCTTCAACCCAAGGCAAGTCACCAAATAAGCTCAGTGGGAGAGGCTGGATGACCTAAGAAAGGAGAAACAAAGGCCAGACAGAAACTGAGAATACTAGTCTTAAGTGAGATGCTGCACAATAGTGGAAGCAATGGCAGCCTGTGAAAAACTCTCTTCTAGTCTCCATCGGCACCTTTCTCACCTCCTGCTCCAGTCTTACAGATTTCTGTTTGTAGGAATCGGGGCCGCTAGGACGGCCGTTGGGTCCCGGAGGAGACTGATCAAGTAACGATACGAGGCAGTATGGAGCGAGATCAGATCAGTGGTTTATTGAGGGAAAGGCATCATCATATATAGATCAGAAGGCAATACAGGGAAGAACCGTCATCTGACAGAAAATCACATCACGCATTTACTCGGGTTAATGGGAAATCTCTCTTGGGGAAGTTAATTAACTCGGGCAAACACTGACAGGGGAAAACCATTGTCTGAGGCTTATGCCAGGGTAAATATGGCTTCTATTTGCACCAAAGATTAGGCTGATCTGTGAGTCAGTAATTGCTTAATGGGTAACGGAGGTTAGCGTTCTGCTCTCTCAGCAGAACCGCCGGTCAGGTCAGGTGTGGGTGAATCAACCCTTATTATTAATCCACCCCCCTTAATTTCTGTGCCCGCAGAGCCCACGGGCCAGGAGCGTTCTCGACTGAAATGGCCTCTGCGAGGGCCGTTCCATGCCAACTGGGCATGGGGAATCCGCATCTGTTTAATATTTGTTTTGGAGTTTGAGGAAAATTAAACACATCCCTATGGCTTCAATCCTTTTCACTCACTTGCATGTAAGCAGACCTCTCTGAACATAGTAGGGCTACCTTCTGAACAAATGTGAATATGGCTGCACATGGAGAGGCTGTGGTTGTAGTTCTGACACACAGACACAACTACAGTTGTCTAGCCCAAGTTTGGTTTAAAGAAGGCTGCAACAAGCCATGCCCTTTTTCAGGACACTCCATTCCATCCAATTTCCCTATCCCTCTCAGCAGTCCATGCCACTGAGCATGCTCAGTAGTCACTGTGCATTCTTGTGGGCCATGCATTCAATAAAGATTATTTTATACTTCTGAAAACCTCTGGATTCCTCCCAGATTTCTGACAGTTCCTTCTTATGCAGATATGATGTCACCCCACATAATAATATTCACTGAGAGAATGAGTTCAGTGTCTCTGCATTGTGAGATTGGTATGGTATAGCACAACAAGGCCAGATGCAGTACAAAAATTCAGTACCAAATGTTAAGGGTTATTCTTGCACTAAGTAGAGCTTAGAAACATTGCTTTTTGGGACTGCAACCCTAAGAAACTGCCATACTGGCTGATGGGACTCTTAGGACTGTAGTCCAAATAAGTAATGGCTGAAATCCTACCATTTTGTTACATAGGCAGAAGGCAAAAGACTCCCTTTCAGCTGGCAGTTGAATAGTCTCTGCTGAGATTCTCAAGTGTACATTAAGTCAGTTGGCATGGGCAGCAACTCCTTAATTGTCAGCCTGAGAAGAAAGAATGTTATGCCTTTCACCTTTCACTCAGGTAAATTCTCCCGCCCAAACTCGGCCCCAGGCTGCTCATTGGTTCCTCCTGGAGCAAGGCCCGGAGCCCTGGAAGAGAAGCCTGGGCCTGTTCTCCACCGCGGCCTCCTCTGAGCGAGGGGGAGGCCAGGGAGGGCGAGACTAGCCACCCGTTGCCTATGAGAGCGACTCGGTTTGTCTTCGGGCCTCCGGGTTGGCTTGACTGGCGGACATGTGTGAGTTTCGGGCCATCACGGCCCACGAGAGTCCTGGTGGAAGTAACAATGTCAGCGGAGGTGGGAGCCCAGCTGGAGTCCGGCCCAACGCCGCGGGACTGCACTGCCGCCTCTCCCTGGCCCCATCATTGGCCAGGGCTTTGAGGCCAGCTGTGGCCACTTTGCTGGAGCCCCGCCTTGGCAGGGACAAAAGGAGAGTCTGGCCCGATGCCGCATGATTGTACCACCGCCTCTCCCTGGCCCCGTCATCGGCCAGGGCTTCGAGGCCAGCTGTGACAGCTCTGCTGGAGCCCCGTCTTGGCGGGGATATAAAAGAACTATTTCGCCCACCCTTGCTGCAGTCGCTGAGCCGTGAGCTTGTTTCCCCCATTATGTGTTGTTTTTAGAGTAATGTTTGCACACTGTATTATTGTATATTATTGTATATTTGGGTATTATTGTATACTTTGTTATCTCTTGTATTTTTTGGTATTTTGTATGTATGTATGTATTGTATGTATTTAGTATGTATTGTGAGGAAGAGGAGAGGGTCTCGCACGGCCTGCGCTGCGCTCCGGATGTGCGGGTGGTGGGCCCCCAGGTCCTTGGAGGGGGGCAGCCCCCCCGCCATGGAGGCAGCGTCTGGGGAGCTGCGGCGCTGCGCGGGGTGGGAAGCAGCAGCGAGGCAGGCGGCAGCCGGGCCAGGGAAGAGGAGGAGGACCAGCTGGGCGGGGGGAGTTCCAGCCATTCGCCCCACCGCGAGCCCTTCTGAGCCCGGGAGCCACCAGCCCCAGCCGGGCCAGGGAAGATGAGGAGGACCAGCCGGGCGGGGGGAGGCCAGCCATTCACCCCACCGCGAGCCCTTCCGAGCCCGGGTGCCACCAGCCCCAGCCGGGCCAGGGAAGAGGAGGAGGACCAGCCAGGCGGGGGGAGTTCCAGCCATTTGCCCCACCGCGAGCCCTTCCGAGCCCGGGCGCCACCAGCCCCAGCCGGGCCAGGGAAAAGGAGGAGGACCAGCCAGGCGGGGGGAGGCCAGCCATTCGCCCCACCGCGAGCCCTTCCGAGCCCGGGCGCAGCCATCTCCAGCCGGGCCAGGGAAGAGGAGGAGGACCAGCCTGGCGGGGGGAGGCCAGCCATTTGCCCCACCGCGAGCCCTTCCGAGCCCGGGCGCAGCCATCTCCAGCCGGGCCAGGGAAGAGGAGGAGGACCAGCCGGGCGGGGGGAGTTCCAGCCATTCACCCCACCGCGAGCCCTTCCGAGCCCAGGCACAGCCATCCCCAGCTGCCTGGCACCAACCGAGCGCCGAAGGAGAGGACCAATTGACAGAAGGGAAGAAGGCAGAGGAGGAAAACCAGGGGGCAAGACTCAGAGCCCCATGCAAAGGATAAGTAGCTGATATGCAAAAAATTTGATGACTTAATATAATAACTCACATAAAGACTTTATGCCGACTTAATATAGCAACTGACATAGAGACTGTGTTTAAAGTGTAATAATATGCATGATAATATGTTGTTTAAAATGTTCTACACTTTTTAAAACTGTGATAAACTGTATGAGGGGGGAAAATGGCGTAGAAACTGGCAAACCACGCCACAAAACTTGCCAAGAGAACCCTATTGACCAAAACAAAAGGCAAAACAAAGGGGCAGGCTAGGTGATACAGGATGCTTAACACCACAGAGTGGAGGAAGGGGAGGGACAGGAAAGAGGGGGGAGAAATGCAATGTTGCAAGGAACAATACTGCATAGGGACATGGAATGTGAGATCAATGAACCAAGGTAAACTGGAAGTGGTAAAAAATGAGATGGAAAGAATAAGCATTGACATCTTGGGCATCAGTGAGCTAAAATGGACAGGGATGGGTGAATTCAGCTCTGGAAACCATCATATCTACTACTGTGGGCAAGAAAACCTTAGAAGAAATGGAGTAGCCATAATTGTCAATAAAAGAGTGAGAAAAGCAGTAATGGGATACAACCTAAAAATGACAGAATGATGTCAGTCAGAATTCAAGGCAAACCCTTCAATGTCACTGTGATTCAAATATACGCACCAACCACTGGTGCAGATGAAGCCACAATGGACCAGTTCTATGAGGACCTAGAACACCTCATAGAACAGACACCAAGAAATGTTGTCCAAATTATATTAGGAGACTGGAATGCCAAAGTAGGAAATCAAAAAGTGGAGGGAATAACAGGCAAATTTGGTCTTGGAACACAGAATGAAGCAGGGCAAAGATTACATAAGAACATAAGAACATAAGAACAGCCTTGCTGGAACAGGCCACAGCCCATCCAGTCCAGCATTCTGTCTCACACAGTGGCTCACCATTTCCTTCAGGGTATTCCCAAGGAGATGCCTTCACCTGCTTAGGATTCCCTGGAAATGGCATTGAGAGATATCCTGCCTATCTCTCCAACCCGGAGGTTGTCCTTAGGTATCCATAATTATAGCCATTGATAGCCTTGTCCTCCATGAACTTGTCTAATCCTTTCTTAAAGCTGTCAAGACTGACAGCTGTCACCACTTCTTCTGGCAGGGAGTTCCATAGACCAGTAATCCTCTGGGTGAAAAAGTACTTTCTCTTATTTGTTTGACAACTAGTACCCAAAAGTTTCATGGAGTGTCCCCTAGTTCTAGTGTTGTGCGATAGGGAAAACAGTTTTTCCTTATCCACTTTGTCCACACCATGCATGATTTTATAAACTTCAATCAGGTCACCTCTTAGACGCCGTCGTTCAAGAGTGAAAAGGCCCAACCGTTGCAGCCTCAGATGGTAAGGAAGGTGTTCCAGTCCCCTAATCATTCTGGTTGCCCTCCTCTGTACTTTCTCCAACTCCATAATATCCTTCTGGAGGTATGGCGACCAGAACTGTACACAGTATTCCAGATGGGGCCTCACCATAGATTTATAAAGAGGCAAAATGACACTTGCTGACTTATTTTCTATACCCTTCCTAATGATCCCTAACATTGAGTTTGCTTTTTTCACTGCTGAGGCACACTGGGTTGACACCTTCATTGAGCTGTCCACCAGGACACCAAGGTCCCTTTCCTGGTTTGTCGCAGAGAGTTCAGACCCCATCAGTTTATAAATGTAATTGGGGTTTTTTGCCCCAACATGCATCACTCTGCACTTACTGATGTTGAAGCTCATTTGCCACTGTTTTGCCCACTCCCCCAGTGTCAAGAGATCCCTCTGGAGCTCTTCACAATCTCTCACAGTTTTCACTACCCTGTATAATTTAGTGTCGTCAGCAAATTTGGCTACCTTGCTTTTTACTCCTACCTCTAGATCATTTATGAAGAGGTTGAAAAGCAGGGGTCCCAGTACTGAACCTTGGGGGACCCCACTCTTTACTTCCCTCCACTTGGAGAAGTGTCCATTTAGTGCTACCCTCTGTTTCCTGTCCCTTAGCCAGTTGCTGATCCAGGACAAGACCTGTCCCTTTATTCCATGACTGGTAAGTTTATTCAAGAGCCTTTGGTGTGGGACCTTGTCAAAAGCCTTCTGAAAGTCCAGATAAACAATGTCAACGGGATCCCCCTTATCCACATGCTTGTTGACACTCTCAAAAAATTCCAACAGATTAGTGAGGCATGATTTGCCCTTGCAAAAGCCATGTTGGCTCTCCTTTAGCAGCGCCTCCTCTTCTATGTACCTATTAATTCTATCTTTTAGGATGGTTTCCATCACTTTACCTGGGACACATGTCAAACTGACAGGCCGGTAATTTCCTGGATCACCCCTGGATCCTTTTTTGAAAATTGGTGTTACATTCGCTACCTTCCAGTCATCAGGCACAAACCCTGATTTGAGGGAAATATTATATATTTTGGCTAGGAGATCAGCAATTTCATCTTTAAGTTCCCTGAGAACTCGTGGATGGATGCCATCTGGTCCTGGTGACTTGTTAGTGTTTAGTTTAACAAGACATGCAAGGACCTCCTCCCTGGTTATTTCTATCTTGCTTAATTCTTCGGTTTCCCTCCCTACGAAGATAGGTTCTGTTTTGGGCATGTGGTCTCTATCTTCTTCAGTGAATACTGAAGCAAAGAATTCATTGAGTCTCTCTGCAATCTCTGTTTCCTCTTTAATAACCCCTTGCCTTCCATTGTCATCTAATGGTCCAATGGCCTTCCTAGTTGGGTTCTTACTTCTAATGTACTTAAAGAAGTCTTTGTTATTCCTCTGAGTATTTTTAGCTATACGCTCCTCAAAGTCTTGCTTTGCTTTCCTGATTGTTGCCTTGCATTTGTTCTGCCAGAATTTATGTTTCTGCCTGCTGTCCTCATTTGGACAAGCCTTCCATCTTCTAAATGAGCTTTTCTTGCTCTTGATCACTTCCCGAACAGCTCCTGTAAGCCACATTGGAGTCCTCTTGGACCTGGCAGTGCCCTTTTTCCTTTTGGGTATGCATTCCAATTGGGCCTCTGTTATTGTTTTTGTAAACAGCCTCCATGCCTCTTGGAGTGTTTGGACGCTCTCAATTTTCCCTTTCAGCTTCTTTTTTACTAGTTTCCTCAACTTTGGGAAATTTCCTTTTTGAAAATTTAAGGTCTCTGTGTTAGATTTTATCAGTGACTTGCGGTCTATGTTCAAGTTAAACATAATTGAGTAGTGGTCACTGTTCCCTATTGGATCAGTCACATTAACATCTTGCACCAGATCCTGAGTATTACTCAGGATCAAGTCAAGGATTCTTGTACCTCTAGTTGGGTCTTCAACCATCTGTCCCAGGGAACAATCATTGAGCATATCTAGGAACTTTATCTCTTTATCATGTGCTGAACAACAGTTCACCCAGTCTATGTGAGGGTAATTGAAGTCCCCCATTATAACCAGGCTTCCCTTCCTGGATGCCTCCTTTACAACATTCTCCAACTGCCAGTCTCCCTCAAGAGTTTGGGTCGGAGGCCGATAGTATATGCCTACTGTTAGACCATCCTTGTGGCCTGGTACTCTTACCCACAGAGCTTCTAATGGTGACTCTAAATCACCTAGATATTCCAATTCATAAGATTTTATCACTTCTTTGACATACAAGGCTACACCACCTCCTGTTTGCCCCTTCCTATCCTTCCTGTACAGTTTGTAGCCTGGGATAACTGTATCCCATTGGTTATCATCCTCCACCAGGTTTCAGTGATACCAATAATATCAATATTCTTATCTATTGCTAAGTATTCCAGCTCCCCTATTTTGTTCCAGAGGCTTCTGGCATTTGTATACAAGCATTTATATATGCATTTCTGACACAGTCTTTTGAGTCCAGTTGCATTGTTAGACTGCCTCTTGCATCCTTCTGCTAGAATGCTAGTGACTAGCTCCTTGCTCTGCTCAGTAATTTTTGCATCCTCCTCACTACTCAAGTACACACTTTCCCGAACCGGATGCTGCCCAGCTCCTGTCGGCTTTCCCCCAGTTATCAGTTTAAAAGCTGCTCTGCAGCCTTTTTGATGTTGAGTGCCAGCAATCTGGTCCCATCATGGTTTAAATGCAACCCATCCCTCCTGAACAGATTTGGCTTGTCCCAAAATGTTCTCCAGTTCCTGACAAATCTGAAGCCCTCCTCTCGACACCACCGCCTCATCCACGCATTGAGGCTTCTGAGCTCTGCCTGCCTGGTAGGTCCTGCGCGAGGGACAGGCAGCACTTCTGAAAATGCTACCTTGGAAGTCCGGGACTTCAATCTTCTTCCTAACAACCTAAATTTGGCTTCCAGGACAGACCGCTTGGCCTTCCCAACATCATTAGTACCAACGTGTACCATGACAACTGGCTCGTTCCCAGTTCTCTCTAACAATCTATCTAGATTTCTTGTGATGTCTGCAACTTTTGCACCTGGCAGGAAAGTCACCATACGGTTATCATGTGCATCACAAATCCATTTCTCTGTATTTCTAATTATTGAATCGCCTAGTACAAGGAGCCTCTCTCCTGCAATCTGTTCATCTACATGCACCTCATAAACCATATTAAGGGAGAGAACCTCAGTTTGTTCCTGATGTTCATCTTCCTGGATCTCATCAAGTGTGATGAAGGAGAGATCATCAGGTGGAACCAGCTGTTCCTCTGTGTGTTCCTCGTCAGGTGTGATAAGGGAAAGAGCCTCAAATTTATTCTGTAATTTCAGACTCTCAGAGTGATCCCCTACTCTTCTCCTCCTTTGAGTCACATTCCTCCAACCATCTCCCTCCTGAGTTAGTGAAGGGCCTTCTCCCTCAGAACTGTGCCCTGTCTCTTCTTTGTCCAGCATAGTCTGCTCCGCTCTGTCCAAGAACAGCTCAAGCTCCTTAATTTGTTGGTGGTTAGATATGCGGGCCTCTAGCTGCTGGACCTTCTCTTCTAGTAGTGCAACCAGCTTGCACTTGCTGCAAGTGTAGTTCTCCATGTGCTTTGGCAAGAACACAAACATGGCACAAGAATTGCAGGTAACTACAGCTGTTCCCTCAGAATCCATTTTAACAAGTGCAGTATTCTGGGCCTCAAAAATGTACACGTTTACTACCTTTCTACCTAGTAAGACTATATTCTTCTTATGTTCCTAGTTTGTAATCTCGCGCACCGTTAGGTGCGCGGGCCTCTAAAGCAGCTCTACTCCAACTGCAAAACTTACCAGTGCTCACTTCCTTTGTTTGGCTCTCCTCAGCAGCAGCTCTGCTTAAGAGCACATGCAGAGTCAAAATGGCTGACTCTGAAAGAGCTCAGAGCTTTTAAAGGCTAGTGTGGCTCCGCCCCTATGAGTCACAGTTCAGGGAAGGGCCTGGTGTGGCCCTGCCCCCCTGCTTCTGGAAGCTTCAAACTGCTTCCTCTGTTTGAACAGAGGTGGCTCTCAGCAGTTTCAATTATCAATTTAAATTAGTAGAGGCCTCTAAAGCAGCTCTACTCCAACTGCAAAACTTACCAGTGCTCACTTCCTTTGTTTGGCTCTCCTCAGCAGCAGCTCTGCTTAAGAGCACATTATAGAGTCAAAATGGCTGACTCTGAAAGAGCTCAGAGCTTTTAAAGGCTAGTGTGGCTCCGCCCCTATGAGTCACAGTTCAGGGAAGGGCCTGGTGTGGCCCTGCCCCCCTGCTTCTGGAAGCTTCAAACTGCTTCCTCTGTTTGAACAGAGGTGGCTCTCAGCAGTTTCAATTATCAATTTAAATTAGTAGAGGCCTCTAAAGCAGCTCTACTCCAACTGCAAAACTTACCAGTGCTCACTTCCTTTGTTTGGCTCTCCTCAGCAGCAGCTCTGCTTAAGAGCACATGCAGAGTCAAAATGGCTGTCTCTGAAAGAGCTCAGAGCTTTTAAAGGCTAGTGTGGCTCCGCCCCTATGAGTCACAGTTCAGGGAAGGGCCTGGTGTGGCCCTGCCCCCCTGCTTCTGGAAGCTTCAAACTGCTTCCTCTGTTTGAACAGAGGTGGCTCTCAGCAGTTTCAATTATCAATTTAAATTAGTAGAGGCCTCTAAAGCAGCTCTACTCCAACTGCAAAACTTACCAGTGCTCACTTCCTTTGTTTGGCTCTCCTCAGCAGCAGCTCTGCTTAAGAGCACATTATAGAGTCAAAATGGCTGACTCTGAAAGAGCTCAGAGCTTTTAAAGGCTAGTGTGGCTCCGCCCCTATGAGTCACAGTTCAGGGAAGGGCCTGGTGTGGCCCTGCCCCCCTGCTTCTGGAAGCTTCAAACTGCTTCCTCTGTTTGAACAGAGGTGGCTCTCAGCAGTTTCAATTATCAATTTAAATTAGTAGAGGCCTCTAAAGCAGCTCTACTCCAACTGCAAAACTTACCAGTGCTCACTTCCTTTGTTTGGCTCTCCTCAGCAGCAGCTCTGCTTAAGAGCACATGCAGAGTCAAAAAAGATTGATAGAGTTCTGCCAAGAGAACGCACTGGTCATAGCAAACACTCTCTTCCAGCAATACAAGAGGCGACTTTACACATGGACATCACCAGATGGCCAACACCGAAACCAAATTGACTACATACTCTGCAGCCAAAGATGGAGAACCTCCATACAGTCAGCAAAAACAAGACCCGGAGCAGACTGTGGCTCAGATCACAACCTACTGATCACAAAATTCAGGTTAAGACTAAAGAAAATAGGGAAAACAAGGAGACCAGACAGATATCACCTAGAAAGGATCCCTAAAGAATACACGGTGGAGGTGATGAACAGATATAATGGCCTAGACTCAATAGACAGAGTGCCAGAAGAACTATGGACAGAGATAAGGGACATCATGCAGGAAGCAGCAAAGAAAACTATACCAAAAGAAAAGAAGCATAAGAAAGCAAAATGGTTGTCTGATGAGGCTCTTAAAATAGCAGAGGAAAGAAGGAATGCAAAAGTCAAAAGAGAAAGGAAAAAATACAATCTTTTGAACACAGAATTTCAAAGAAAAGCAAGGAGAGATAAGGAAAACTACCTAAAACTACAGTGCAAAGAAATGGAGGAAAACAACAAAAGAGGCAGGACTAGAGATCTCTTCAGAAAAATTGGGGAAATAAAAGGAACATTTAAAGCAAAAATGACCATGATAAGGGATAAAGATGGAAAAGAGCTAGCTGATGCAGAAGAGATTAAGAAAAGATGGAAAGAGTACACAGAGGAACTTTACAAAAAGGACCTCAACACTCCTGATAATCACAATGATGAAAAAATTGAACTTGAGCCAGACATTCTGGAGAGCGAAGTCATAAAGGCCCTAAAGAGCACTGCAAACAACAAAGCTAGTGGAGATGATGGTATCCCAGTTGAATTTTTCAAAGCTCTAAAAGATGATGGCGTCAAATTACTACATTCAATATGCCAGCAAATTTGGAAAACAAAACAGTGGCCACAGGATTGGAAAAGATCAGTATACGTCCCAATCCCAAAAAAGGGCAATGCCAAAGAATGCTCAAATTATCGAACAATTGCACTCATCCCTCACGCCAGCAAGGTGATGCTCAAGATAATACAGGATAGACTTCAACAACATGTGGAGAGAGAACTACCAGAGGTGCAGGCCGGTTTCAGAAGAGGTAGGGGGACTAGAGACCACATTGCCAACATACGTTGGATCATGGAGAAAACAAAGAAATACCAGAAACAAGTTTACTTTTGCTTTATTGACTACACTAAGGCATTTGACTGTGTAGACCACAACAAGATGTGGCAAGTAATTAAAGAGATGGGAATACCAGAGCACCTCATATGTCTCCTGAGAAATCTGTACATGAACCAAGAAGCAACAGTTAGGACAGAACACGGAATGACAGAGTGGTTTGGAATAGGAAAAGGAGTAAGACAAGGATGCATTTTGTCACCATGCTTATTCAACCTATACACAGAGCACATAATGTGCAGTGCAGGGATGGAGGAATCACAATATGGGATTAAAATTGCTGGGAGAAACATCAACAATATGCAGACGATACCACCCTGGCAGAAAGTGAGGAAGACCTAAAGAACCTCTTGATTGGATTGAAGGAGGAGAGTGCAAAAGCTGGCCTGAGACTCAATATCAAGAAAACCAAGATAATGGCAACAGGTGCTATATGTCCCTGGAAAATAGATGGGGAAGAAGTAGAAGCAGTGACAGATTTTACATTCTTAGGATCAAAGATCACTGCAGATGGAGATTGCAGCCATGAAATAAAAAGGCGAATGATTCTTGGGAGACAAGCCATGAGAAACCTGGGGAACATAGTGAAAAGCAGAGATATCACATTACAAACAAAAATTAGAATAATCAAAGCAATGGTATTCCCAGTGGTAATGTACGGATGTGAGAGCTGGACAATAAGGAAAGCTGAACGCAGAAGAATAGATGCCTTTGAGATGTGGTGTTGGAGGAGTTTTGAGAGTACCCTGGACAGCGAGGAGAACAAATAGGTCAATCTTAGAAGAAATCAACCCTGACTGCTCATTGGAAGGTCTAATAGTAAAGACGAAGCTAAAGTACTTTGGACATCAAATGAGAAGGGAGGATTCGCTTGAGAAGGCCTTGATGTTGGGAAAGGTGGAGGGCAAAAGAAGAAGGGGGAGGCCAAAGATGAGATGGCTAGATGGGATTGTAGACACAATGGGTACAGAACTGGGAGTGCTGAGGGGGATGGTGGAGGACAGAGGCGCCTGGAGAACAATGGTCTATAGGGTCGCAAAGGGTCGGAATCGACTGTGCGACTGAACAACAACAACAATGTATTGCTCATTGTTGTATTGTTCGGGGATGCTTAGAAGCCGAGGATAATGTTTATCAAATTTTGTCGCCATTAGTACTTAAATAGCATTTTTATATGATATGTAGTTGCTTTGTAAACCTTGTAAGTGTGAATTTTGTATAACTTGTAATATTGTACTTTATTTTATTTATTTTGGAATAGTTTAGGGACTGTTTATTTTATTGTAATGTGTATTATATTGTATATTGTGCTTATATAGAAATCAATTTTGTTTATATTTTTATTGTATATTGTATTTCAATTATGTTGTAATGCTGCCCAGAGTCGGCCATGTGCTGAGTGGGGTGGGGTACAAATTAAAGTTGGAATGGAATGGAACCTTTCACCTGCATAATAAAACAACAGAATTTTAGCCAATATTTCCAGACTATGTTACTCAGTATTACCAGACATCTTCTAATGCAATCTGCCTGCCCCCTGCTGCCCCCCAAGAACACAATTTTAAGAGAAAAGTCACTTGCAAGCTAGAATATGGACTCCACATCTAAGCAACCAGGCAATCTGGCATCACAGAGCTTTTCTTTTCAAAACTGCAAGGAAGCACTAATATAAGTATATGTGAGCAACACATCCATTTACAAAAGATTCAACAATTAGTGGCTTTACAGATTTATGTGTTCTCATCATTCTCTATTCCTGGCACACTAGGTTTTGTAAATGGGGCTAAATCATGCACTAAAAGAAAAGAAGAGCAAAGGAAATAAGGAAAATATACAAATATTTTAGAGTTGTTTACATGTTCCTAGATTGTCATTATTAGAAACCTTCTGCTTAATGGCCTGACTGCTGCTATCCTAGACTGCACAAATATCAACAGCCTATTTAGTACTTAAATGCTGGGATAAAATTAGCTTGATTTTTTTTGTACATTCTAATCCCCACAAAGTTAATGGAAGCTGCAGGCATTCTGTATTTTTAATAATCTTCTGCTTTCTAGTTTACCTCAAAGGTGTGTTTGAATTATACAAGCCCCTTCCTTAAATTCTCTGTATCTTAATTTTCCCATTTGCACATTTGATTACAATAGTTCTTCTACAATACTTCTTCCTCCTTTGTGGAGTACTTTGGTGATTCATGCAATAATGATTATACAATACAGGCCTTAGTTACTCTAATTATTGTGGTCATTTCAATTAGATTTTGACACTTCTGAGCCAAGGTATTGTTTGGAAATTATGCAAAGCAGCTTGCCTCAAAGAAATGAACATTGAAACCTCATTGGGGCATATAGTCAAGCTTCCAAACATGTTATGACACACAAGTGTGTGTGTGTGTGTGTGTGTGTGTGTGTGTGTGTGAGAGAGAGAGATAGAGGGAGAAACTTTAAAATTTGAAGAGCACCATGGAAAATTTCTCTAAGTTTTCATAAACTGAGGAAGATATATGGGCCTGTTCATTAGCTTGAACTAGCATGGAAGATGAGCTTAACACTGATAGATGTTGCATGCTAGTAGAATTTATTTCCATGAAAACATTTTGAATAGCAGAATGTCCATTATTATAAGGCAGGGTTGGGTTAGACTGATTTCATTGGCATGAAAGAGAATGACCTAACTATGTTATGGTTGTGTTTTCATTTAAGGACAAAGGCTTGTGGTATGTTCACAACGAAAGTGGAAAACCAGTGTAATGTAATATTTGGCATGTGGAAAAGAGGCTTGGGAAACCCAAGATTGAGCACCCACTGAGATATGGAACTCCATGATTAACCTAAATCCAGTTATTGTCTGGATCTACATGGGATCTACAGATGTGGAACTACAGAAACTGCTAAGGATATAATGGGTTGACCATGTGACAATGTGGAAGTGTTGTGCTGGATGGATAAAGAACAAGAACTATTTAAAACCATTAAACAAAGAAAGCTCCAATAACCTTGAGCATATAATGAGGAACAATATAAAGTATAGAATACTTCAACTTGCTATGAAAGGGAAGATCCTTGGGAAGGGAGATCCTAGATGAACCTGAGAGACTGGTGTGGAATGTCCGTGGAAGAAATGTTCCGAGGAGTTAAGAACAGGAAGAATTTCACCATGATGATAGCCAAATGATATGGCACTTGAAGAAGAAGTTATTGTCTCTCAGCCTGGTCTATCCCACATACTGTAAAATTAAAGGGAGAAGGAAGAAAATCAGGAATATTCCTTTGTGTTCATTGGAGGGAAGTCAAGTAATAATAAATAATATATGTTGATCACATGACCATACATTGCACTTTGGTGGGGTGAGGAAATATCATTTATTGTTCCTCCTGAAGCAGCAAAATGTCTTGGGCCATCCCAGCTCAGTCATCTACAAAGCACTCAGATAAAAAAGCACATGGTACATGGGCACTGAAATGAATTCCCATCTTTCTTGGAAAACAGAGATTGTCATGTTCTTGGCCTAGACATTCCTGCATCATTCAGCAAGTGCCGGGTGTGTGACTGTTGCACCCTCTCACCTCATCTTTCCTATCAAATGTAATTGTTCCTCAAAGTTGCTTTTACATCTAGCCAGCTCACAGGGTATCTTATAACACTTGCTTAGAGAAGCAACATTTATTAATGACTTTGTAACTCATCCCAGCAGCACAGACCCCCAGCATAGAAATGACTTTTTAAAGGAACTTTCCATAAGACAAAACAAGAAGAAAAGTGAATACTGAACCTTGACTAAACTTTAAGATAGGGAACACCACCTCCAGCTTAAAAGAGCTACTAATAGAAGAAAAGTAATTTGAATATCCTTCTTGTGTTGATAAGGTGGAATGGAGAGACACCTGAGAGTCAGGTTTGTCAATTACATATGCACCACAATTCACCATACTGGCCATTCAGTCACACTGACAGGTGGGCTGGTGGAGGTGCTAGCCTACCAATGTAGACTGCCTCCATGCAAACTGGATTAATCAGGATTCCCACTTTTATAGAGATGTTCTGCTTCTTCCCTTCACTCATTATGAATCTTCATGTGTACAGCCATGAAAGCACTAGGACCTGTACCTCACAGGCATCATAAGCTTTAATGGCCATTCCTTCTTCTAGAAAAATGCAGTCCTAGGACAGAAAATGAGTTTTTTGTTTTGTTTTGTCATGTTTGTTATTCTTCTTATCCTTGAGAAAAGGAGACTGAGAGGAAGTATGATAGCACTCTTCAAATACCTGAAAGATAATCATAAAGAGGAACGGAAGACTCTGTTCTCCATCATCCCAGAGTACAGGAAGCATAATATCAGGCTGAAACTATAGGAAGCCAGATACAGGCTGAATATTAGGAAAAACTTCCATGACAGTGGAACCAACTGCCTTGAGAGGTGGTGAGCACTCCAACACTGGAAACATTCACAAGAAAATTGGGCAACCATCTGTCATATCTGCTTTGATTCAGATTTGTGCATTCAGCAGTGGGTTAGACTCGATGGCCTAAAAAGCCCCTTTCAACTCAGTTATTTTATGATTCTCAGAGTGGACGAGGTATGCAATTATGGGTCAATACCAAGTTTTTTCTAATCTTTT